>JAOWBN010006223.1:0-11167 GCA_028565015.1 Pinguicula moranensis | reverse complement strand
CAGTTTCTTCAGATCTACACGCATCACAACAGAAGAAACACGAAGCAAATATCACTAAAATGAAGGGAAACGAGATCTACAGATGGAACGCAAAAGGCAGAAATTATATCAGTATAAATCCAGCAAAAAACCGACTCAGCGCAGAGGATTTACCTAATTTTCGGTTTGCAACACGCGAAATTGGGAATATCTTATGCACTCCGAATTCTCTTCCACCCTCCAAGTGACGTTTTGTACAGGACTATGTAAACGGCGTATCTCAATACTCAATTATTTTCAAAGAGAGGAGAAAGCAGGAAGCTGTTGAAGGATGCTCCGACAGTGATAATAGCATCTGTATTCCATTTTCAGAGCACAAGCAGGGAAGGCCAGATCTGAATAAACTCACAGTTGTATTTAAATGTGGTAGACGGTACGGCGAGCGAGGTGCCCGAGATAAGGCAAAGCACGGAAAATACATAATTGCCCATATATCAGTTCATGATTATATTACTTCAATCTTTCTGTGTTGGATAATTGGCATTGGCCAGGCAAGGGTAGGGGCATAAATATTAAATGATGATAAAAAATGTTATGGGTTAATAATAACGTCATTTTGAAGTAACGCTCGATCGGAAGATCTTGTATTATTATACAATTAAATAGTTATTTCATTATAAATAAAATAATAAGGATTTAATCCCCCAACCTACTAAGATTTAATTGTCTTGAAAAAACTTGGGCAAATATCATTGGTATAAAAACATTTATAACCTTATTTTATGAACTTGTGGTTAAATTTGCTTTGAGTCACTAGAAGGCCAAACGGGAACAAAATTGAACGCTATCGAACAAAACTCAACCTCTTATGCTTGATTAGGGGACCATAAGGAAGCTACCTTGTATATCAGACCAAACTCATACATTACTTCGATCATAACTGGGAAAATCGCCCAACGAAAGGTGACTATAAAAAAGCCACTAACACGGAGCCACCAACAAAGAAGATAAATGTGAATAACCGCCATCGCCCACAAGTAGGGCGACAAGGCCAACTTACTCGCAACGAAAAATACTATAATATACTATATAAGCCCTATAAATAGGTCAATTCGGCTAGTGTAAAAACAAAGCAATTATTGGAGTAAAGTTAAGTATACCCTGTTCACATTTGTGTATTTCTTTCCTCTATGACTTATATGGTGTAAATGAGAGATTAAGGCATCCCAAACACATCCAAACGCCCACATTATTTTTTGGTATCATCACACTTATTGGAAAGAATGAGTGTATCAATTAAAAGTGATACAAAAGTTGTGTTCTTCCAAGATTTCTTGCCCTACAATAGTCATTTGACCCCCTATTTTTAGGTGAGTTGGTCAAGGGTATCTCAGTCTTTTCTCTCTCTTGCAAGTTGTGCAATTGTAGGCGGTACGACGGTTGTTGCCAAGTTTTCAATTGCATCGGGTTAGTCAACTGAGTTGGTATAATGACTTGGGGCAACGTTGAAGAAGCTCTATGTTTCTTACATTCAAGGTACCCTCTCTAGGGTTTAGTAAAATCTGCGGAATCAAAATAGCAAACCAGGAGGGAAAACCAATAGGCCCATTTTCCATATGAAAAATGGCTGGCATGTTCTCTGTTTTATCAAACCGAGTCCAACAAGGAGAGCCTATCACAGTTATTAAATTATTTAGTTTGGAATTCAAATGCTCGGAGCAGAGCCCAAGCCTACTTTCTCACAAAGACAATGAAGTGGAATGAAGTTTGAGTGGTGACCAAGATTTAGAGTGGCCTCCAAGTTGTGTGGAAGGTAAGATGTTTCTATGATGGCCAAGGCATTTTCTACCTATAAATATGGCTATTTGTAGAAGAAGGAGAATCAAGTCTTGGAAGAGGAAAACATTACCCGACAAAATCTGGCCTTCCACTTCTTAATCTAGTTTCTTATTTGAATTTCATTTTTACTCTTTCGATGCATCCACAAAACAAAATATGAATATGTAGACATAATGTGAGAGAGATAGTGATTCCTTTCGTCCTTGTTATATATATATATATATATATATATATATAGATTCGTGTACACATTGGTTGACACATTAATTGGCACATATTTCTTAAAAAGTCTAATATTAGGGTCCGTAGAGTTTAGGGTTTGGATTTAGGATTTAGATTTTTAGGTTTTTAGGTTTTAGGGTCTAAGTTTTAGGGTTTAGAGCTTAGGGTTTGGAGTTTTTAGGATTTACGACCCTAAAATCTAAAACCTACAAACCTTAACTTGAAAAATCCTAAAATCCTAAATCTTAAACCCTAAACCCTAATTCCTAAACCCTACTGACCTAAACTTAGACTTTTAAGGAATATGTATCAATTAATGGGTCCATGGATCCTTCCCCATATATATATATATATATATATACCCTAAACCCTAAAACTTAGATCCTAAAATCTAAAATCCTAAACCCCAATTTCTAAACCCTACAGACCCTAAATTTAGACTTTTAAAGAATATATGTCAATTAATGGGTCCATGGATCCTTCTCCATATATATTATATTATTTTGATTGCATCACGGAACCTCGTGTATTTATCCGATATAAATCATTTGGCGTTGTTCGTGGGGAAGAAATGCTAGTCCACCCATTGAGAAAGACTTTATGGGATCAAGGTGAACCAAGCAATTCAAGAGATGAAGAAACGCTTTGGCGTCCATTCAATCTCGTCAAGCCAACGCAAGAGGAAGAACTCGTGGCAAGCGAAAAATGCAAGCATTCCGGCTGGAAAGGAGAAGAAAAGGGTTTAGAGAAAAGTTAATGGAGAGGTTTTATTCCTGAACTAAAACGGAGGTGACTACAATCGAGTTAGCTTCTTGTTTAATAGTCCAGGTGAGGACTCCTTTTTTGAAAGAAATTCAAAAATCTTTCCTCGCCAACCCACTCCATAAGGTACCTCAATATCATGGGAGCGACCATCCTCAAGAGTGTTGATGACAATCCTGTTCATCACAAGACAAAATCACAAGAAGTCGCAGTTCATGATAACAGTCCTGTTCATCACAAGACAAAATCACAAGAAGCGCAGTTCATGATAACCGTCCTGTTCATCACAAGACAAACTCACAAGACAAGATCCTAGAAGTCACAGTTTAGTATCATAGATTTTTCATAATTGTCAATAGTCTAATATCCTGTTGTCCATTGTAATTTAGACACATAGGCCACACTAGTCTATATCATGTCCACGCCTAGATGATTAATCCGTCTATATATGATGTAAACGTGAAGACACAAAAACATAGTAAAACTGATAATTTCAATTCCAAGTCTTCTTTCAATTCTTTATCATATTTGCTCGAATAAGAGAATCCATCCAAAGAAATCAACATGGTATCAGAGCTTTCTTAAAGCTTCACAGCTTCTGATTTATTACCTTTTTCTTAAAGCTACTCCTCTTTGTTTTCATTCATGGCTCATGAACAAATTGCTCCAGCCGCTTCTTCTTCTTCCTTCTCCTTGGGACCCCTTGTTCATCTCCTCACCATCAAACTTTCAGAACACAATTTCCTCATCTGGCGTAACCAGTTGCTACCTCTTCTTTGCAGTCATAAGTTACTCGGCTATATTGATGGTATTGTGCCTCAACCTTCTGAGTTTGATCCACCAGACTCTACCACCGTGAACCCAAATATTTGGAGTGGCGTGCTATTGACAAACATGTTGTCTCCTTACTCCTCTCCTCCCTCACGGAAAATGCTCATCGTTTCATTGTTGTCCATAATACTTCAAAGGCTGTCTGGAATGCACTTCACGGTGCCTATGCTCAAGCCTCTAAGGATCAAGAACTCGGGTTTTGCACCAAGTTACAGCAACTGCAATGCGGATCCCTGTCCATTCATGAGTTTACAACAACATTTAAGGAAATTTGTGATTAATTGGACTCTATTGGTCGTCCAATTGAAGTTGTAGATCAAATCACCTGGTTTCTTCAAGCTCTCGGCCCAGATTTTCACTCTTTTGCTACACCGGAGTTAGCCCATATTCCGGCTCTTCAGTTCTCCAAGCTTGCCGAGGCCACTGATAATCATAGTATTCTGTTTCTTTGACATCAACTGCCGCCACCACCTGTGGCATTTCCAACAATAGCAACAGCGCCACCCTATTCTGCTCTTCCTGTTCATGTGACAACTTTTGGGGCAAATCAGTCTATGCCCCTGTTTCTAGCTTACCCTGCGCCGCCACAATTTTCATCAGCGTTGCCGCAATTTTCACCTGCGCCGGCTCCCTGACGGACAGATTTATCATTGTGGCCGAAGTAATCAAGGTAGGGGAAACGACCAGATTTATTGCCAAATATGCGAAAAACAAGGACATACCTCTTTGGAATGTTACAGTCGCTATGCTCCTTTGCCAACGTCAAGGTCGCTCGCTTCCATTCATGCCAATCTTGCTGTCAATGGCGGTAGTGTTTCCGCCCTAAGTCCTCCGACACAATTGCAGAATTTAGTTTTTACGGACACTGTGCAGAATACTCACTTCACGGCACATGGGCCTTCAAGTCAGTTTATTGGGCCTAGACATTTTCCAGCGAGTTATTACTCGCCTCCATTGGGCAGCCAGTCCACAACCGAGCCTTCTAGTTATCTTCTTTGGATCATATGGTCTCATTGGGCAGCCAGCCCACTATTCCTCTCCCCATGGGCATTTCAACCACTTGGCCCAACTTCGCACCTTCAGCATGCCCTGGCCACAACAAGTGGGACCTATTTTGCTTCCACAAGATTATTACCTCCATCGATTCCCTTACATTTGGTGTAACACCTCCAAGTTATCTTGTTTCTCCTGGTTTTTCTAATTCTGATTGGTATTTGGACACTGGAGCATCGGCCCACATGACCTCCTCTTCCTCTGTTTTGGATCATTCCTCTCCCTATCATGGTAAGAACATGGTAATTGTTGGAAATGGTGCTTCCTTACCCATCACCCATACTAGTACCTTCTCCCCAACTTCTACTGTTAATCTCTTAGATCTTTTTGTTGTTCCATTACTAACCAAAAATTTACTATCAATTAGCTAACTTACTCATGATTCACCTGTTGCCGTTACTTTTCTTGATACTCAATTTGTTATACAGGATCGTTGCACGTGGCAGGTTCTGGCAACCGGTCGACATGAGGATGGTCTGTATGTGTTGAATCGTAGCATCCTTGCCTATGTTGTTGCCCTTTGTTCTGCTTCCTCATCCAGCTCCTATGATCTTTGGCACTCTTGTCTGGGTCATGTTTCTCACTTCGTACTTACTTTATTACGTCAAAAATGACAAATAGCTATTAATTCTATTTTTCCAACTCCCACATTATGTACTTCATGTCAAATGGCTAAAAGTCATCGCTTACCTTTTGCAACTAATGATCAGCGTGCTACTAAGCCTTTGGCTCTTATACATTGTGATTTGTGGGATCCGTCCCTTGTTTTGTCTACTGATGGCTATGTATATTATGTTATTTTTGTGGATGATTTCTCTTGGTTCACATGGTTTTATCCGTTTTGTCGAAAGTTTGACTTTTTTGATGTCTTTCGCCGTTTTCATACCTTTGTTGAAAATCAATTTTCCATACACATTCAAAAATTTCAAAGTGATAGTAGTTCCGAGTTCACTAGTCATCGTTTTCGTGATTATCTTCATCTTGCCTGTATTCACCATCAGCTATCTTGTCCTTACACGCCTGCTCAAAATGGGCATGCAGAGCGCAAACATCGCCACATTACTGAGACTGGCCTTGCTCTTCTTTTTCATTCCCATCTCTCACTTTCCTTTTTGGTTGATGCATTCAGCAGTGTAACCTACACTATCGATCGGTTGCCGTCCTCGCTACTTGCAGGTATTTCACCATTTGAGTTGTTATTTTCATCCCTCCTTGTTATGATACATTTCGCCTGTTTGGTTGTCGTGTCTTTCTATATCTCCGAGACTATGCTTCTCATAAACTTTCTCCCCGCAGCCTTCCCTGCATATATCTTGGCATTAGCTCCTCCCACAAGGGGTATCGCTATCTCGATCCCCTTACATCCCGTATCTACATTACTCATCCTGCTCAGTTTGACGAGACCCATTTTCCCTACCATACTTCCTCTTCTTTTCAGCCTCTCTCCTCTCTTACTATCTCCACCTTTCTTGAGCCTCCTTCTCTTTCTATCATACCCTCCATTCCTCCTTTAACCCCATTGCCTACAGATATGTCTCCACCCTCTTCTCCTTGTATTGTCTGTGCTGACTCTTCTATGCAGAGTGTGCCACATATGTCTTCTTCCACAGGTCTTGCCACATCACCTTTGTTGGATGAACCCTTGTCTGTGTTGCCTCCTGCTTCGAGCACTCATCCTATGGTTACTCGTGCCAAAGCTGGGGTTTTTTGTCCTCGTCATATTGTTGATCTAACTACTGTGGCTACTTCTCCTCTTCTATCAGTCTTGCTTACTACCTCGGAGCCTCGTGGTTTCAAGTCAGCTGCCAAGAGCCCTGCATGGGTCGCTGGTATGGACGAGGAGATACATACTTTGCAGCTTAATCAGACTTGGTCTCTAGTTCCTCGCCCTTCCAGTTCGAATATTGTTGGCTCCAAATGTGTTTTTGGTACCAAATATCTCTCTGATGATTCTATTGAGCATTTCAAAGCTCGTATTGTGGCCCAAGGTTTTTCACAGGCTCCAAGCTTGGATTATTTTGCTACTTTTAGACCTGTGCTAAAAGCTACCACTGTCCGTACTGTTCTCTCACTTACTGTTTCCCGTGGATGGTCTCTTCGTCAATTGGATGTCAAAAATGCATTTCTAAATGGTCTTTTTACTGAAGATGTCTACATGGAGCAACCTTCTAGTTATGTTGATCCTTGCTTTCCTGATCATGTTTGTCATCGTCGCAAGGCTCTTTATGGTCTTTGACAGGCCCCTCGCGCTTGGTTTGATCGATTTAGTACGTTTCTTATCTCATTGGGTTTTAATGGTAGTCGTGCTGATACTTCTCTCTTCACATTCTTCAGAGGCTCTCAAGTTATCTATCTTCTTCTCTATGTTGATGATATAATTGTCACTGGTAGTGACTCATCTCTTATGGAACGATTTGTGGATCGTCTTCACTCTGAGTTCGCTACTAAAGATTTAGGTTCTCTTACCTATTTCCCCGGCTTAGAAGCCACCTCGACTCCAGATGGTCTTTTTCTCAGTCAATTAAAGTATGCGCGTGACATTCTTGCTCGAGCTCCACTTCTTGACTGCAACCCTGTTCCTACTCCCATGGTTGTTTTTCAGCACATGTCTGCTTCGGAAACTCTATTTGCTGATCCTATGCTTTATCGTTCCCTTGTTGGGGCTCTTCAATACCTTACGATCACTCGTCCGGATATCTCCTATGCTATCAATATCGTCAGTCAGTTCATGCAGGCACCTACTGATAATCATTTCCTTGCTGTCAAGCGACTTCTTCAATATATCAAAGAGACTCTTACTCTTGGCATTAGATTTCAACGCTCTGACTCTAAAGCTCTCCTCGTTTATTCAGATGCTGATTGGGCTGGATGTCCTAATACTCAGCGCTCTGTCTTGGGTTATGCTATTTTCTTAGGAGATAACCTCATCTCTTGGAGTGCGAAGAAACAACCTACAATTTCTCGTTCTAGTTGTGAGGTTGAGTATTATGCTCTTGCCACTGCTGCTGCTGAGGCCTTATGGGTTACTCATCTAGTTCAAGATCTTCATGTTCCATTGTCTCAACCGCCCCTTTTGCTCAGTGACAACACAAGTGCGATCTTTCTCAGCACTAATCCCGTTTCTCACAAGCGGGCCAAGCATGTTGAGTTAGATTATCATTTTCTTCATGAGCATGTGCTGGCTGGCACTACACAATTTGTACCCTCCCATCTTCAGTTTGCTGACATCTTCACCAAAAGTTTGAGACGCAAGTTATTTGATTTCTTTCGTTCCAAGCTTCACGTCTGTTATAATACTACGCTCAGCTTGCGGGGGGTTATTGATAACAGTTCTGTTCATCAAAAGACAAAATCACAAGAAGTCGTAGTTCATGATAATAATCATGTTCATCACAAGACAAATCACAAGACAAACTCACAAGACATATCCTAGAAGTCGCAGTGTAGTACCATAGATTTCATAATTGTTAACAGTCCAATATCCTGCTGTCCATTGTAATTTAGACACATAGGCAACACTAGTCTATATCAATTCCATGCCTAGATGATTAATCCGTCTATATATGATGTAAATGTGAAGACACAAAAAGATAGTGAAACTGATAATTTCAATTCCAAGTTTTCTTTCAATTCTTCATCATATTTGCTCGAATAAGAGAATCCATCCAAAGAAATTAACAAAGAGCATGTGTGCAATTATGAATTGAGGGTGGATCTCCTTAATCTCTCCGAGGCAAATGTTTGTCGAGTTTTTTGCCATCACTATATAAGGGGAAGCACAAAGGTGGTTTGCAACACTCCCAACTAATTCAATAATGTTGTATGGTGATTTTATTTCAAAATTCCTATGACACTTTGCGGAAATAAAAAACCATACTTACCAGCTACTCACATGGGATACATAAGGCATGGAATTAACGAATCCATTTAGGACTTCTTGAAGAGATATGATAGAGAATGTTCAAAGATTAGGGGTGGATAATGGTAACAGCGATAACAGAATGTGCTCATCTGTTACCATTACCGCTAAGATAGAGGATAGAATTTTTTATTCCATTACCGTTACCGCTATCGCTATCTGCTATTCAGTTACCGCTATTCCGCTAACTTAGCGGAATTCCGCTAATTCCGCCAATACAATTCCTGCCAATAAGGTTTACATATTCCGCAAATACAATACAATTCGAAATGAACAAAATAATTCAAAGGCAGTAGTAGCAGTACCTGTAAATAAGGTTTATATGCCATCAACATTTTGATAAGTAATAGTAATAAGCAATAGCCTCAAAAGTTAATTACCCAGCAACAACTAACAACAAACAACAAATTATAGAACAAAAGTACAAAACATAAATAATAATGAATATTACAATAATGACATTTTTTTCATTTTAAGTAAAATTGCATTTTGTTTAGCAAAAATAGTGGAATTTCCACTGAAAAACGGCCATAAACCGTTATTGTTACCGATATTTTAGCGGAATAAAAAAACCTATCCGCTATCATTACCATTATCACTATTACCGCACTTAGCGGTAACAGTAACGGAATTCCACTAATTCCGCTTACCGTCATCTACCCCTATCAAAGATACATGACTTGCCAGATTCGGTACGAGTTCACTTCTTCATGTATGCACTCAAAGAAGGTCCTCTAGCATACGCTTAACTCCGAAAGAGACCTAAAACAATAGAAGATTTATTTTGAATCATGGAAAAATACATTGCCATGGAAAGTATGCGTACCTAGTAACAAAAAAAACATCATTAATGCATACCTAGTAACATCCATGCCCAAAAATGAACAAAATAGTCAGAGAAACTTTTCCAAGAACCCAACGATGCAGGAAATTGAAACAACTTTGATACAAGAAGCGCAGAGGGCCTACACCCAATCTAATATACTTCAATATTGTTGTTTCCACCAAACGAAGGGTCATGCTACTGAAAATTGTCGAGAGCTATGAGAAGAAATAGAAAGGCTTTTTCAAGGGGAATGAATGCCATGCCCAATGCCATACCTTGATCATTACGTTACTCAAAACTACGTCCAGAGAAATCATAGGACGCTAAATGTTGCACCAAGAAAGGACACACAACCATTTCCTCTTCCGCATAATCAGAATCGCGCTTGTATTGTCTTCCCAAGTCATGTACCCCAACAACCGACAGGACTGCTCTCAAGTGGACAAATTTGAGATGACGTAGATCAAAATGTCATTCAAATGTTATCCGGAGCAGCGGATGAAGACTTCCCGCAAAAGGGGCATCAAAGTGCAGAACTGGGAGCATTCGTTGGAAGTGTCCAACATACAAGCATCGTTAAAATCATTCAGTTCAAGGAAAATGATCACCATTATCCATACGCGAAGTGTTGTCCTATGGTGATAACGGCATAAGTAGGAGATTAGATCATACAACGAATTTTTATCAATCCAGGAAGCTTGACAGATAGAATTGGATGTGATATTAAAGATGAAATCGTAGATCACAACATAATACACGCTAGAAATTCCACTTATCGGTTTTGGAGGAGCGAAAACATGTGCTTTAGGAACATTTGATTTGCCTACCAACTTGCGGCTTGCGCGAAGGCGTGAGCACAAAGACAATTATTGTGAAATATTTCTTGGTACAAGAATTTTTTGTTTCAATATTATACTTGAACGACCCAGCCTCTATCAAGTCAAAACAGTCATATCCCCTTACCACCTTACCATGAAATTTCCCACTAGTCGAGGAGTGGAAGGGTAAGAGGCAATCCAGAGACGGTCAAAAAATATTACACCTCCACACTAAAGCAACTTGCCCCAAAAGAAGACCAACCGACCTCGAAGAAAGAAGGACAAGAGATATTCCATATTGAGGGAGGATTCCCGCATCAAGAAGTAACAATCTAAGGGGAGAAGAAATTAAAAGTTGGGGCATAATTACCAATATACCAGAAAGAGAACATCGTTTCCATCTTAAAAAATTTTTGCTAATGTATTCGCATGATCTTGGAAAATTTCTCAGGCATTGATCCGGCAGTCTCTGTACACCGCCGAAGAATAACTCCAGGATCAAAGCCGATACAACAAAGGAAAAGAAAATTTGTCCGTGAGAGGAATAAAATCATCCAAGAAGAAGGTCAAAAGCTATTAAACACGGGATATATAGTAGAGGTCCTTTATACATATTGGCTCTCCAATGTAGACATTGATCCAAAACCAAATGGTAAATGGCGCATGTGCGTTGATTTCATAGACCTCAAACAAGCAATGTGAAAGAAATCCATATCCGCTCCTTGCCACATATCAACTTGTCGATTCAACTGTTGGATGCGCATTGTGCAACATGATGGATGCTTTCCAAGGATGGATATCACCAGATACCCCTAGCAAAGAAGGACCAACTAAATGTTGGAATTATTTATAATTCCAATAATTTATGTACCACATATATAATAATATTGTGAGGCTATTTTATTTTAAGTAATGGGC
>JAOWBN010006212.1:0-11168 GCA_028565015.1 Pinguicula moranensis | reverse complement strand
ATTCCCACTTTGTTCGCTTACAACACTTTTATTCATGATTGAGTCAGTTTTCTTGATTATTGAGTGAGTTATTAAATCGTGTCCACGTTTCTATTAGTTGGAGTCATACTTTATTATTAGCCGTAGTTGTGTGTTTATTTTTAGTCGTGTGGAAGTCTCGTAAGTTGTGTCAAGAAAAACAAGAAAGAGTCGCGAGTGAGAAATTGGTATAAATTTGTAATGTCCGTGATAGACATGGGCAAACGTGCATGCCAGGCTCGCACGGTTAGCGGCTGGAAAATTCAGCTCGACACGTGCACGTTTATAAAACATGCACGTGCCAAAAAAATGCACGATTTTAAAATGTGCGTGCCTAGCACGGCATGCATAAAAAAATGTGTCAGACCCAGACAGGCCACATGCAAATGGATCACGCACGTTTGCACATTTTCTATTTTTTTTTTAATTTTTTTGATTATTTAATAAAAATAATGTGTAATTTAAATTAAAAATAATTCATGTACGAGTCAGCCCGCACAAACGCACAGTTTTGCGGGCTGAATTTTAAAGACTGATACGCGCATATTTTGTAAAACGAGCGGGTAAAACTTGCCTAATTATCTATGTTGATGATATGGTAATTACAGGAAGTGACGTTATTGAAAAGTTGAGGGCTAATTTATTCACTTAATTTGAGATGAAAGATCTGGGCGAGCTAAAATTTATTCACTGAATTTTAAAGTAAGGAATCTTTATCTCACAACGAAAGTATGTATTAGACTTGTTAGCTTAAACATGATTATTGGATTCAAAATCAGTGGATACACCTGCCATCATAAATCAAAAGTTGAAAATAGTTGAAGGAGCTCCACTCACACATCGAGTAAGGTATCAACACCTGGTGGGGAAACTAATCTATTTGGCTCATACGCGACCTGACATTTCATATGCAGTTGGAGTGATAAGCCAATTTATGCATCAACCTCAGGAGGACCATATGGAAGTTGTTATTCGAATTGTTCGATACCTCAAAGGTACACCAGGAAAAGGGATCTACTTTCGGTAGAATGGACATTTAACTATAGAAGGTACACAGATGCAGATTGGGTAGGGAACCAATTGATCGAAGATCCACAACTGACTATTTTATGCTAGTTGATGGGAATCTTGTCATTTGTAAGAGTAAGAAACAAAATGTAGTTGCTCTGTCAAGTGCCGAAGCATAATTTAGAGGTGTCACACGAGGGTTAACCAAAATACTATGTTTGAAGGAAATCCTGGCTGAACTTGGTCAACCCATGATGAATCCTGTCATATTGAGATATGATAGTCGAGCTGCTATCAGCATCTCAGAAAATCCTGTCCAACATGACAGGATCAAATACGTCGAAGTTAACAGATACTTCATCAAAGAAAAGCTTAAAGACAGAACTATTCAACTCCCATTTGTGAGGTCAGAAGATCAGTTGGCAAATATTCCGACAAAAGCTGTATCGCGTCAGATGGTATATTTAGCAAGTTGAAAATTGAGAAAAACCCAATTCAACTTGAGAGGGAGTGTTAGTTAGTTGGATAAAGGAGTAGTGGGATTATGTGATTAATATGTACAAGGGATGATCCCTAAAAATCAAGGATCATCCCTTATCCAATCGCCCACTACCCACGCTCTCCTCTTCTATTTCTCTACTTAAGTTGTAAGCGATGAAGGAAATAAACAAGTTGAAAGAATCATATTTGTCTTTCATATTCAAACAAGTTAACATTGATCGGTGAGCACGAGAATGTATGTTGTTTTCAGGCGAATTGCCAATAACGATGACAATTGATTGTAATCTAATCCACTGGCAATTCCAATGGTTAGATATTATTTTCAATTGAGAAGGTAAAGAATAGATTTGTCTTTTCCAATAATTAAGATCAACTACAAATACTTTCTAGTTGAATATATTTAGTGGAGTGAAAGGGGGGCTGTGGCGGTGCATGCCCCCAATACCCCTACCCCTACCCCTACCCCTACCACAATTTTTGAAAAAGAATATTGTGGGTATTATTTTTTTAAGAAAAAACATTACATGCATTGTTCATTTCTTGGTTCTGTCCATTGGTTTTGGGGGGCTTTGAGTAAGCAAAAAAGATAGAAGAAATTAGAAGATTAAGAGAACAAAGAGAATGGCGCGTTGCATTTCATTCTTTCTCGAATGAGAGAAGTTACAAGAGAAAATCCTACTTACTAAACATTAAATCTAATGGTCTAGACTCACAATACATTTAAATAAAACATAGGCCTAATATTGATTAGGCCCAACAAAAGTATTGATTGTACATCATCCAACACAGCCGATGAAGAGCTTCTCCTCTGCATAACATCCCCTCAGTCCACTAGTTATCCATCACACAAGGCCTCCGGCTCAATTCATCCAAAGAGCCTCTACAGATGGTTCAATCCACAAAGACAACATGGGTTGGTCAACCCATGTATCACTAAAATGGCTAAATGACGCACCTACCAAGACAGCATCAACCCCAATACATTCCAAAGGCATGAATCATCATAAACGTTGAAGCTCTTGGCTATGGATACACCTGCAGCTGAAAAAAAATAGAAGATTACATGACTCAAATCTTGTATCTATAAAATGTAAACATATATTCTTTGTTATGCAAATAACATGATATTGCATAGATTTAAATTCATATGATCGTAAGCATGATTTTCATAATGATAATATACCTAATGCAGAATTAGAATCGACCAATTGATTTCTCCCTCTTTGCCTTGCTTTACAACACACAACTTTCTAATAGACTTCTCGGTGAGAATTCTTACAAATTTTTCACGTGTGTTCTTCATAGGCAGAAGGAGGAGCAATGTTTTATAAGTAAGCTATCATTTGGTATTCCCATTAAATAACCACATTAAGGAGCCATTAAAGATAATTACTACATTAATAATTCAATTATAATAAGCCTTAATACATTATGGTCCACAATAATGTCTTGCAAGACTTTTTGTGTCTAATAAATAATGTGTACACACTAATAAGAAACACAGAACAAATTGATGCAAATCAGAAAAACGTTAATTGAGCTCAGAGTGTCTAACATCATGAAAACGTTATTCATTTATACAACCAAGACCCATTCTATATATATGTTCTTTGAATGTCTTAGGTTGTAAGCCTTTAGTTAATGGATCTGCAATCATAAGATCCGTCCTAATATATTCATTAGACACTCTTTATTTCTGAACTTCCTCCTTAACGCCAAAGTATTTCACTTCCATGTGCTTTGCACCTTTCGAATATTTGTCATTCTTGGAGAAAAATACTGCTGCAGAATTATCACAATAAATCTTCAGCGACTTGGTAATGGTGTCGACTACCCCAAGTTTTGAAATAAAATTCCGCAACTATAATGCATGAGTTGTGGCTTCGAAACATGCCACAAATTCTGCCTCTATAGTAGATGATGCAATGATAGATTGCTTCGCACTTTTTCATGATATGGATCCTTCAGCAAACAAATATAAGTAGCCAGTTACTTCCAACCGATTAGATCTCCTATACATGAGCATGCAGTCCTTTGTACCTTGAAGGTAACGTAAGACTTTCTTTGCAGCTTTTTAGTGATCAATTCCAGGATTACTTTAATATCTTCCAAGCATTCCAATAGCAAAGCAAATGTCGGGTCATGTGCAAGTTTGGACATACATTAGGCTGCCAACAACTGAAGCATTCCATTTCTTTCCATTCCACATAATTCTTTGGTCATTGCATGAGACTAAATTTGTCCCCTTTCTGAATGGGAACAATCCCTAATGAACAATTATGCATATTGAATTTCTTTAGAAATTTTTTGATATAGTTTTTTTGAGACAACCCCAACAATCCTCGTGATCTATCATGGAATATTTCTATTCCTATCACATAGGATGTCTCTCCCATATCTTTCATTTTGAAGTTCTTTGAGAGAAATTCTTTCATCTCACGTAATATACCCAAGCCATTTGTTGCAAGTAAGATATCATCAACATATTGGACTAAGAAAATAAACTTACTCCCACTGAACTTTTGATATATACACCGATCGACGATGTTTTCTTGAAAACCAAAAGGTCTTATGGTATCATTGAATTTTATGTACCATTGTTGTGGGGCTTGTTTAAGCCCATATATAGAATTCTTAAGTTTACAAACCATATGACCCTTTCTTTAAATGAAAAAACTTCAGATTGGTCCATATAAATCTCTTCTTCAAACTTTCAATTAAGAAAGGTTATTTTCACGTCTATTTGGTGTAACTCTAAATCATAGTGAGCCACCAATGCCATAATAATTCTTAATATGTCTTTCTTGGAGACTAGTGAAAATGTCTCTTTATAATCAATACTATCTTTTCGAGTGTAACCTTTGGCAACAAGTCTAACTTTATATTGTTCGATATCGCCATTTGAGTCGCGTTTGATTTTAAAAACCCATTTGCAGCTGACCGTTTAGAACCTCCTAACAATTCGACGAGATTCCAAACTTTATTATGTTCCATGGTCCCATCTCATCTTTCATGGCATTGAGCCATTTTTCAGACTCAGCACTTTCTGTGCTTGTGATACTGAAACTGGATCTTTATTGATTAAAATATAAAAGTTTGATTCTTGTAAATAAACCGTGTAATCATCATGGATAGCCGATCTCTTTTCTCTTTGAGATCGTCTTAATAGCATCACTTGTGGTTCATTTTCATCAGGCTGTAGTGCCTCATCATTCAAATGTTGTGTAGCAGTATTTGAATTTTCATTTACTGTTGGAACAACATTTGGTGTTATTGTGGATAAAGGAATATAAATTGATATCAAAGTATTTTCTTTAACTTCCTTTATATCCACAACCTCTTTAGTGGCACTCCCATTAACTTTACCATTTTCAAGGAATTTAGTAGTAATAAAACGGCTTAATCTTGCAACCAAAAATCAAACTTGAATTTGAACTATAAGGATCTTTCTACCAATTCCAGAGTTAACTAGGAAGAACACTCATCATTGTAAAATTAAAATTTTCTCCTTTTTCGTGATTTACTAATCAAAATTACTCCGTCAATAAGTTTCTGGTAATTTCTGAATTCATATCATTCAGTTAATGAAACTAGGATTCCTTCATTGAATTCTAACTACCAACCATGTTGGCTCTCACCACCTTCGAACTCTAATTTCAATCATATGTGAAAGTTTACACAAAGCACATACAGCATTATTAATTCATCATAACATTTTTCCTTGAACTCGGTGTTACCCAAATAACAAAAAAATTGTATAACTCTGTAATGCACAAAAACGTAATCATAAGTGTAAACAATAATTAAAATAAATCAACAAAAATAGTTTCAATCTAATACGGAAATCTGTAATATAAGTCTAAATTCATCACAATATA
The DNA here is from genome assembly GCA_028565015.1 of Pinguicula moranensis. Classification (NCBI taxonomy): domain Eukaryota; kingdom Viridiplantae; phylum Streptophyta; class Magnoliopsida; order Lamiales; family Lentibulariaceae; genus Pinguicula; species Pinguicula moranensis. The sequence continues at coordinate 5,763 of JAOWBN010006212.1, read as the reverse complement.
AGAACTCAATATAATATAAGAATTCAAAATCCATAAGATGAGATATATTTCATCACAGAAAATCATATGTTTTAAACCTCAATCTGATACCACATGTAAACATATATTCTTCTGCGATGCAAATAAGAACATGATATTGCATAGATCTAAATTCATATGATCGTAAAACGACATGATTTTTACAATGATAACATACCTGATGCGGAATTAGAATCGGCCATTGAAGATCATTCGTGTATCCAAGAATAAATTGATTTCTCCCTCTTGGCCTTGCTTTACCACACAACTTTCTGATGGACTTGTCTGTGAGAATTCTTAGAAATTTTTCACGTGTGCTCTTCATAGGTAGAAGGAGGACCAATTAAAGGTAAGTTATCATTTGGTATTCCCATCAAATAATCACATTAAGGAGCCATTAAAAGTAATTACTACATTCGAAAAGCGTGGCACAAGTGCCTTCCTACCAATGACCAGCTGATTAGGAAAGGTGTTCACATGGTGTCCTTATGCCAATGATGTGAAGCCCTCTAGCAAGAGACCTTGGATCACATTTTGTCTTCTAGTTGTTTCGCATCAAAGATCTGGAATCGAGCTACTAACTTAGCAGGAGTCTCCTTAGCTCAACAAGGGACATGGAAGGGAAGACTTGCACAATGGAGAGTCGCTATAAGGAAATCAGGCTTGCAAGGATTCATCTCTCTTATCATTCCTAGTGTGCTAACATGGTACCTTTGGACTTGCAGGTGTCACGCTTGGTTTTTAAGACACCTTCCTCTTGGTCGAGCAAACATGGCGGGAGGTATGCTACTTCCTCTGCACTATTGCTGAATCTTTTAACAAAAGTTTTAAATTGCAGGTTTTGGATCACCAGATTCTATCCAATCTAAGCATCAAAGTCAAGTGGCATGAGCAGCATCATGCCACGATTGTCAAATGGAGAAGGTCGCCAGTTGGATGGATAAAACATAACACCGATGGCAGTAGTCGAGGAAATTCGGTACCATCTGGCAGTGGAGGAATCATCAGGGATTCGAACGACGACTACCTGATAACTTTCTCTGTAAATTTTGAAAGTGGAACCAACAACGAAGCCGAACTACAAGCTGCAATTGAAGGTCTAAGAATCTGCAGGGACCATGGTTGGATGAACATTATCCTTGAAACATATTCAACCCTGCTTGTCGGATGGATAGAGCTTAATACATGTTACCCTTGGTACCTATGGGACTATTGGGAAGAGTTCAAGAATCAATCCCTTGGGTTGAGAATTCACGCGCAACACCAATTTCGCAAAGGGAACAACATTGCCGACTTTCTTACAAAGCAAGGTGCGGCAGGCTTGGCTAGAAGATATCTCTGTCCAGAGGCTTTACCTTCCACTGTAGTCGATTGTGTCCGATTAGAGAAGTGGGGCCTTCCCCGCTTTGGGTTCAATAGAGAACGGTGTACTAGCAGCCTTCTAGAATGTATTTGTAGTCCAGCCATCTTGTAAAGGCTTACCAGCCATAACGGATTTATTAATGTTTAATTTCAATCTAAAAAGGTAATTACTACATTAATTCAAATATTCCAAAATGTTTGAAACTTATCATCACAATAATTGGGCTATTAAATAAAAATAAATCTCACATAAAACTATAAACTACTCAACTGAAAAATGTATCCTCTCGTCAATGGAATTCTTCCTAAATTTCTAAGCCTCCTTGGCTTCAATAATCTCTTTAGCATGTCCAAGTTTTCAGCTATGAGAATTCACCTTAGCATTTGCGGCATTTGAGTTAAGACTGTCATAAAGCTTTCCATGTTATCATGAATTATTAAACATAACACGCAAATAAGCATAAGAATAAAAGTGGCTTGAAAAATGAAAGCTGGCATAATCAAAAAGGAGAATATGAAAAGTAAAAAGTGATGACTGAGTTCATACCTCACGTGGAAAAGAACCCAACTTATTCGAGTAGAGCACTCTTTGAGTTTGAGCAATTCTCGAATCGAACCAATAAACATTGGGAGCTTGAGAGATTCCTCTTTACCTAAATTCATTTCATGAGTTCGTTGTGAGTTACGCGGAGTCATTTATTGGTTATGCAAAATTTATTAATGGGTTTTTATCCGAATGTCAATACTTCTTACATAAGCTAATTTTTACTATTCTTACCTCATGTCGAAAATTAATAACTCTTGAGGCAGGTGATTAATTGTCTTTGTCATCTTATCGCATACCAAATAATGAAAATTTGGCAATTTGATTTCAGCGATCTCCAACTCAGAGCTAGTGTCTTGCTCAATATATCTTATAGGGTGATAACATCACATGTAAAATGAATCTGATTTCTTACACTCCTATCAACCAAAATAAAGCACACCATGGTACTTTCCATATCTCTCTCTCTCTTATTTTGCGGGTGTATTCGAAGAGCCGAGGATCTCCACGGAAACAGTCTCTTATTTTCTTTTTAGAAGTCTGGGTACGACTAAGTACATCTGATCCTCCCCAGACCCTGCCTAAAGGCGGGGTATACTGGGTATGTTTGGTTTGATTTATGGTACTTTTCATATCTCAAGCTCAAGGTTTATATGTGTTGCCTTCTTCAGCATAAAGGTGTGTAGCTCACGGTGAGATCAAGTCGCACTTCTCTTATGCAGATTGAGATCGAAATCCAACTGCATCTATGAACTGCTCAATTTAATTCTCCTCGACTGATATTGGGCATGTTTTTGTAATTTCTGTAAATAATTAAAAATTTAATTTCCAATAAAAAAGCTAATTCACCTCCGTGTTCGTGTCTAAATAAAATGCCAATGTTACATAAAAGTAATAGTAAAAAGTATATATTTTTATATTTTATATTTTGAAAACATGAAATATCAAATTTAAACCTTAGACGACACGATCGTTAGATCAAGCGAGGCAAGATCTCTGTAAATTGAAAATGCCAACACGTGGGCTAGTGCCTGCCTAGTGGCATGTTATGAATGAAGCCAATGGCTACCGATCTGAGGATGGGTTCCAAATGACCTTTCGGTTGTGGTCCATTGTTATACAAGGGTTTTTATCCTGGTGTAGATGCAATGGGGTCCCAGGCCATGCAGGAACCTCCTAGAAAATTCTAGTTAATAAATCACGTATATAAAGAGAAACGATTGCCCATATGCGTTTATCATAGAATTAATCCTATCTGATGACTGATGTGATACATTTTAGGACACGCGGTTGAATGCGGATAAAATTAATCAATTGAGGATTATCTATGTTTGTTCATTATTCAGTACACACAAACTAGTTATCTAAGGATAATTGTCGGATAACTACGTGATTGCCCCCAAATTTTGTCCCGATTATTTGGGCGGATTTTGTTATCCGACCTTTGTCCCACGAGTCGTGTTACAATAATGCCCTTACATTTCAACATTTTTGCCATGATACTATCTATTTAATTAAATTTATAATATTTACCAACTTGTTTAATTAAATTAAATTATTCTAAATAAATTGAATTAGATTAAAATAATAAAATAAATTATTTTGATTAAATTATATTAACAAAATTATAATAATAAAATTATTTAATTGAAATTAGACTAAATTATATAGCTACATTTTATTAATTAAGTTATATTGATTAATTTAATTATATTGAATTAATCAATATAATTTAATTAAACTATATTAATTAAATTATATTAAAATATTTTAATTTAATTATTTTATTTAATAATATTAATTAATTTATATTAATTAAATTATTTTAATTAAATTATTTTAATTTGATTTAATCAAATTAGATTAAAATTAATATTATACTAAATTTTGAGGATAACTTAGTAAATTTACATATCATTAAACACGTGGCAGGACAACACGACGATTTTTCCATGTATACCAAACGCTATAATTTACTTAGAAGATATCGTGTGTGTTAATTATCAAACGGAGGGTTTGGTGTTTTATCGCGCTATACACCACCAGTTATCAGTGATGCCGAATAAGACATATCCGAAAACTAAACGGACCCTTGCTGATCCTAACTCAAAAGGTATGAGTCTGTATCTATATTATATAAGAAGTTTCTAATATGTATTTGTGTTGTTCTTGTTGAAATAAATACTTGCATTTCACATATTTTCCAAGAAAGGTGCGGACTTCCCTAGCAAGTTTACTTTTTTTGGGAATGCCAAATTTTATATATACGAAAATTATTTGCAATATAATAAAGAAAAGTGGTAAAAGTACTATCGCAGACTAGACGTATCTAGAGTTTTGGACCTACAGTGTAAAGCCAGTGGCTTGAATCTTGGACCTGAACTGTGTAACCTACCTTTCTGGTATATCCTCCGGTATAGCTTCCCTAGCAAGTTTATTGGTAGGCATTGAAAATACCTAAAGAGAACATTTGCAAAGAATTGCCATAATCTTTAATGCTATTATACATATTGTATAGTTACACAATTAAGGAATAATGTTCCCGCTCAGCCAACGTTCACTTAATTCAAATTTCACTCAAATCTCAGCTACATTAAAAATCTCAATAGCTAGATCCGCACGAAGTGTTAATGATGTAAATCAAATATACTTATTTATTCCGTGTGATTTTACACTTGTTATAATTATAAATGACTCATTTTAATTATTTTATTGAAAAAGTGGCATGATTTTTACTTTGAGTTATTTTGTGAATTTGTAGGAAAATTGATTGGAGAAAAAATATTTTGGGTCACTTTAATTGATTGAAGATAAAAATATTCATTGGCCCAATCACAAAGAAGCTTGGGAGCCCTACACGTTGGAAATTTAAGGGACATAAATTATGTTGGAAAAGAGAAATCGGAAAAGGGTCGCACACCAGAGAAAGCAATTAGGAGACCACACGGCTGGAGAAAAAAAGAAAAAAAGAAGAAACAAACAAAAATGTCCTGTACCCATGAATTTCACGTGAAGAATTAAGAAATAGACAAAAACAGAAGGAGACGTGGAAGAATTGAAGAGGGAAACGACAAGAAAGTCGCAGGCAAATTGGATCGCGGCGCCGAAATTTCGCTGGGAGAGCCGCACAAGAGGACTTCGAAAAAGTAGACAGCTGGCGAATTAAAGTGATTGAGGCTGGTCATGAAAGCAGAATAAAAGGAGGAATTTTTTTGGGAGCTCGGAAAAAAAAAAAGAAAAATCAGAGAAGAGCTGAGAGAGGGGAGCCGAACCAGAGAAAAACTTCTGGACAAGAACCGTTGCACCAGAAAGCAAATTCATCGACTGGAAAGAAGGTTGGGAGAGAAACACCAAGTTTTTCACGTGAAGACAAGCTTTAATTCTCAAGGAGAAGAGAGTGAAGTTGGGGAAAAGGACGAATGAGACAATGATAGTGATTGAAAGTGAGATGTTAATGTGAAGTTGAGGAAAAGCAGGAAAAGGAATAGTACTGTTTACGTGAATAGTCTGTTCACGGGAATAGTACTGTTCGCGCAGGCAAGGAGGCTAAAAAATGTGAAGTGCTGGTTTTGCATATTGATGTTTCGATTTGGAATTTTTCACCACCAAGACTTGTGAATTAAAGTTAGGATTGGAGTGCTTCTTTAGAGGAGTTTTCTAAATTCTTTAGTTTTAATTTATGTTTTTAATGTTTAAATTTATGTGGTACTATTCCAAATTAAATATGTGTAGCTAAATTATTTTATACTCCTAAGTTGACAAATGGGTGACTGAATATTTCTGTAGATTAATGTGAGTTTTATGTTTTGGTTATTTTCGATTAGTCTATTTGACAAATT
>JAOWBN010006202.1:0-11168 GCA_028565015.1 Pinguicula moranensis | reverse complement strand
ATTCCGGCGGAGAACTCCGGCGCGCCGAGAGCTGCGGTTACGACTGTCGTGACACCTCCGTGCACGGTGCACTACCGACGAGAAGGGGGCGGTGAGACGTTGGGGTCCGTTCACGGCGAGTTGCCCGAAAATAGAGCCGTTTTCTCGTTTTCAAAGTATCCGTTCGGGGCAAGAGAGAGAATCGTGGAAAGAGCCGTGCAAGTAAAACAAGTCAAAAGGATTAAAAATGATGGTTATAGAAATATGTAGCACTAATAGTGATATTTTTAAGTCCTATGGTGAGCAATCCGGGACTAAAATTGATTTTTTTTTTGCTTATTTTAATTTTATTGTATAAACTGTTTAAAAAAAGATTTAATGTTTTTACATATTTATTTTCTTAAAAACTTTCCCAGCACTTACCAATATATCTTTTTTTTAAACCGGGGTATCCGAATCAAATCCACAATATTGATTTCCACAGAGTGTTTCCATACTGGATCTAAGCCCGACTAATCCCGGGGTCAACATCGAGGCACCCACCTCTCAGTGACCGGGTATTCACGCGGGTCGAAGTGGTGTGTCCGAGGCCCGAGGGCATGGCCCAGCGGGATCGAATCCTTGATCTCTAGGCAGGTTGCGCTCTTGTGACAACCGCGCTAATATATTCAGGGGTGGAAGCAGGGGTCACCCCACCCGCCCCTCAAAAAAGTGACAAGTTTTAATTGAACTCTTTTTCACAGCTCCTCTACCAACACCGCGGTTTCAGCCGCCGTCTGAATCCTGACTTCGCTAATGAATATATTCATTGAAATTAGAGACCTTATTCCTTCACGTGTAGGTTCTGTTTGTTCACCACTACAGTGGATCCATGGATGCGGAAACCATGCTAACCATCTCTCTCAGTTACCTCTGCTCCTCTGCAATGATGATCTACAACCAACAACTCATAGAACAAGTTCCAGAACCAGCTATTGACCTCAAATACGTCGGCGTTTTGTTGGTCCTTGTGGGTCTAACTGGTAACTTTTATCACCATTATCTTCTATCCAAGCTTCGAACCAAGGATGATACCAACTACAAAGTTCCTCAGGGTGGTCTCTTTTCTCTGGTGATATGCCCACATTATTTGTTTGAAATTGTGGGGTTTTGGGGAATTTCTTGCATTGCACAAACAATATATTCCTTTTCCTTCACAATGGGATGAATGTTCTACTTGATGGGGAGGAGTAAAGCGACGCTGAAGTGGTATAACTCAAAGTTTGATGAGTTTCCGACAAATGTCAAGGCGTTGATCCCTTATATCTTTTAGAATGGAATGTAGAAGACTGCGATTTCGTTGCAGTATCAATTCAATAAAACAATGGTCATATGTGTTGGGCCATGTATCTATTTTAGTTTGGTATTGGGCTTAGTCCATTAAGTATTAGTAGCTTAGTATAAATAAAAATTATATTGTAACTCTTCAATTCAAGAACACAACTTTCTTCTTGATTCTTTTCTTGATGCAGGAAAATCTGCAAAAATAGGAACATATTCCTAATTGGGGCTGATTTCATATATATCTTTGGCAGTTGTTCTTTATGCTATCTTCACTTTTTGAATTATTAATTTTATTATTTTTGTTAATAAATTAATCTGTTAATTAAGAAGGTCAATTAGTCCCAATTTAGACCTAATTTCTGGCAGATTACTTGATTTGATTTGCACTTTAATTAAGAGTAATTTTCGTAATTATTCTAATTATGACAGATTGCAAAAAATCAGTTAATTGTTTGGCTATTTAAGCCAGTTATGTGGACTCATTTTGATGATCACATTTTGAGAAGAAAATAAAATAAAAAGAAATTGAGAGCACCGCTCGGGATTCTTTTAGGAGAAATTATTGTTTCTTTGTTTTTCCTGCAATTTTCTATACTTTCGAGCTTACAGGATAATCACTATCTTGTTCCGGTTTCATTTCTTCTCTTATTTATGGCTCACTCTAAGCTACTTCCGAAACCCCCATTGGGATTATTAATACTTTGTCATGGCATCAGAGACTCCGTAAAAGCTTAATCGCCGATTTAGAGCCTAATTTTTTGAAAAATCCCACTGCCTGTATTGTCTTTTTCTTTCGTTGTTCTCGATTTTTTCTATTATTTTGTTTTTACTTTCTTGGTAGATCCGGCCGGTTTCTTCGTAGATCTGTAGCTACCTTTTTTTTAGTATTTTCTTCCAGATCTAGACAAGTCTGGTTTTATTGTATTTTCTTGTAAATCCGGTCATCGTCTAAACAGACGCGCGTAACCACCACGTGCCACTGCTGCTATTAAATTTTGGGATGCCGTGTCCCCGGAATCGCCAAAAAATTGACTGCCGCTGTGGTAGATTTCAGATTTAGAACGTTTTCAGATTTTGCGAAAAAGGAGAAGGTGCGAAGAGAATAATGAAGAAAATATTCTCTCAGCACCGTGTTAAATTCGATGGAACATTGACATAGAAGAAAAAGTGGCTCTGTTTTTTTGTTCGGATATTGTAATTTAATTATGTGTTGAACAAAAAAAAAGGTTAGGCCAGTACTGTGGGACTGACCCAACATAAAAAAAAAAGATTGGAGTCTTGGGCCGTTCAAGGATATAACTCTTGGGCCGGCCGTAACTGTTAGATCGTAGGTCCAATTATTTTGTCCAATTTTTATATGGGCTTTACCCAAGTTCATATTGTGTGTGGGATGTGTGTGTGGGGACTGGGGTAATATTACTTATGCACATATCTCTATTTTAATATGATGGCTTAACCCATTAGATATTAGTAGATTTGTATAAAGATGAATTATGTTGAAACTGTTCTATTCAAGAATGCAACTTTCTTCTCTTTGTTGGTTATTTTCTTCTCTTCTTTATGGCTCATTCAAAGCTACTCCCAAAACCCCATTGGATTATTAATTCCCTGTCAATATGTATGTGTGGCCTGTGGGTAAACATGTAAGTTAGTTTGTTTAGAATATTGCTTCATTTTGATTATAAGAAATATAATCTAATTTATAAATTAATCGAGCACCATAAGTGAACCCAGCCTCGTGCATTACCTAAATTAACCTCAGGCAATGGATACATTACCTTTTGGGGTAGTTGACACATCACCCAATCTGACAACTAAATAATTTAATTACGCCTACTTACTTAAACCTCTTATTGCAATTTGAGAGATTATTTTATTTGATGACATGGCATGACATATTATAACAGACCAACGTTAAAACATAAAAGCGAATGGTAAGCAAACATTTCTAGCGAGGGGCTAATTTGTTTCTTTTAAGAAAATTAGATTTTTTTTCTTCCTTCTTATTTTTAAAATTATTTAAAAAATATTATATTAAAACTCTACTTCTACTCTTATGAATCTATTTTTCTTTAGGATTTAGGGCTTATGAATCTATTTTTTCAGTTAAAATTCTTTTTTCTATAATAGGTAGGAGTTTAATTTTTTTCTTCTATTTTTAATGATAATTTTGTAATTAAATGAATATTATCTTAAAATATTTGACTTCATATACTATTTTTATAATAAAAAAATCATTTTTTTTTATAATTTTCTCACACTAAAAAATACAAGGTGAGAAGTAAAATCAAGAAAATAAGTATTGGTACAAAATATGATATTAAATAACACAAATAAAATAATACCGGTGTAACATGATTTATTATCCAAAAAAAAAAAAAATATTCATAAGATCTACCACAATTTCACGCCATAATCACAATCGTTGGACACGATCCCTGCACTGTCACTCAATGAATCCACAACGACGTCGCATTTGACCCTCACCGTAATTTTCCAGGTATTAACGGATCCGACCCGGATCTTAACAGGAACCTTCGTCCTCACCACAAACGGAATCATCCTTCGATTCGCCGCGTTAACTAGCGCATTTCTAACAGCGTCACCCAGTACGACGTCGGATCCAGTCAGCACCGTCTGTATTATCGTCACGTTCCTCCTTGGCTGGTAAAAAGCCGGAAAAACTCCGCTGCTGAGCTTCACGCCGTCATAGAAGACGTTAACGGAGCTGTGTTCCAGATAGTAGATCCCGACCTTCCTGTTCGGATTATCCGCTCGGATGGTGACGTCAAACCCCGGCGAGATGGATCCCGATGACGTCAGGCTGACCCCGCTGATGTCCAGGTCCGTCACGGAGTAGTTCGGCGCCTTGAATCGGAAGACGAGGTAGAGAACTCCGGCGGAGACTCCGGCGGCGATGATGAGGAAAAGAAGAAGGCAGAGAGTGAAGCAGCAGCAGCGTCCGAAGCATCCGCGCCGTTTGCCGCCGCGGCTGAGCGCTTCAAATTTCGCGGCGTTCTCCGGCGGAGGGTGGCTGAGTACTTGCTCCCTCGGGAACCGGATGACGTAACTGTCCGTCGGCGTCTGTGCTGGATTCGACAGAGGCAGCAGTGGTCGCTCGCCAGGTGACGTAGGCGGCGGGATGGAGTCGGCGGCGGGGGCTGAGGGATGAACTTTTGGATCAGCCATTCTGATGTGGAGAATCGGAACAAAGAAATCAGATATGTTTTTGGTTACGTGATGTTGGAGCCGGATTAATGAATATCTATATGTATCTGTTATACATATATATACACACACAAAATCTGTTTTTGCGCGTTTCGTGTGAGTTCAAAGTTTCAAACTAAAGTTTTTGCGCGTGTGTGCGACTTATATGACACTCGCGGACGCGTAAGTAGTTAGGAAGGATTCTTATTGGCTTGATTTTTTCACAATTGCATGCCAGATATTTGGTTGATTTGCACTCAGGAGGACTTTAATTGGGGAGAGGAGACTAGCGGTTTAAGTAAAAATTTCATGTGAAAAAAAGTATTATGCAATTTTTTTTTTGGCAAGTGAAAAATTCCATTAAAAACTGCCCACCAGGCCAACCATTACAAACCAGCAGTACTTATACTGCTACACAAAACACAGCTGATAAGCTGTGACCGATAAGTAACTAACATAACAGTCATCCAACCCTGAAATGAATATTACAACAGTGACATGGAGATCTCATCCATTCACCTACGGAAATACCTCTGTGAATAATATTGTAGGCAGATAACCAAAACCATACCAGTAACTGGATCCATTCCACCGGGGACGCCGCTTGAAAGTCACCATCAAACCTTATTGCATTTCTTTCCAGCCATAAGTACCAAGTGACCGCTTGCCAAATGGCTCTCCAAATATCCGTGCCATCCTTACCAGCTACCATCTTCAAGTGCCTGTCAAAATGATCTGCCAGCTCAAGACTTCCTTCATACTGCAATCCAAACCATTTGTAAATTTCTATCCAGAGCTCACTGGCATTCTGGCAATCAATAAAGCAGTGTTGAGCTGTTTCTGTATGCAAACCACACAACACACACCGCTTCATTTCATCCGGAAATGATATTCCTCTGCACATTAATTTATCCAGAGTAGGGATTCTCCGCTGGATTAAGCGCCAGCTAAACAGCTGAATTCGTTTAGGTACTATTTTCCCCCAAGCCTGCACGCATATTGGATGCTCTGTCTGCCATCTGTCATAAAGTGAGTATAGAGCTTTATAACCTGCGGAAACAGTGTATATACTAGATTCTCCAGTTTCCCAATACCAGTTGTCTGCAGTGTGGATAGAAAATTCAGTATTCTGCAACACCTGAACTAGGTCCTCAAGCAGAGTTAGTTCTCTTGATCTCAGCGGACGCTTAAATGACATGACCTCGTAATGCTCATTTTGCTGTCCAGTGAAAATTTCATTCACTAAGGCATCTTGCTGAGTGCTAAGTTTATACAGTTTCTCAAATCTCAGGGCCATGCATCCCTCTCCCTGCCAATTAAATTTCCAAAATGAAGCTTTGTTCCCACAGTTTAGATTCAGTTTCATCCGGCTGGTAAACCAATGCTCCCCTGATATTCTCCAAATATCTGCCCAGTAATTAGAAACTGCCCCAGGGAGTGTTATAAGGCTCCAGTCACAATATTCATCAGATTTCCTGAAATATTTGTTCAAGATTATTCTCCTCCACAGGCTGCTATCCTCAGATCTCATTCTCCAAAGCCATTTGGCCAAAAGGGCTGTGTTCATGTATCTGAGATCTCTAAAGTTTAGTCCACCATCAGCAACTCGATTGCATACACCCTCCCAGCTGAACCAATGAATTGGGCGGCGACTGACTTGACTTTGCCTCCATAAAAAACTGCTCATCATTTTTTCCAAATCTCTGATCACTTGTTTTGGCGCCTTAAACAGCGAGAGATAATATATTGGTAAACTAGATAATACCGATTTGAGCAGGGTCACACGTCCAGCTTGAGATAAAAATTTGTTATCCCACTTCTGAATCCTATGTTTGACTGCCTCAAGTATTGGCTTCCACATTCGTGCACGCCTTGGGTTATCTCCCAGAGGGAGGCCGAGATAAGCACAAGGCAGTGTGTCTATTCTGCAGTTTAGCGTGTTGGCCATTCTCTGTAACAACCCATCAGCCAGATTCATTCCATAAAGCTTGCTCTTCTTAAAATTGATGGATAGCCCGGAAATTAACTCAAAGATTCGGAGCACTCCCTTCAAAGTCTGGATATTTTTTCTAGTGCCTCTTGCGAACAACAACGTATCATCTGCGTACTGAAGATGAGACAGGTTGCTTGAGCCAACTTTTATCGCTGACAACTTTTTCAATTCCATAGCCTTGTTTAGCAATAAGTGTAGACCCTCTGAAGCTATCAAGAATAAAAAGGGAGACAAGGGATCACCTTGTCTTAATCCCCTTTCCATTTTAAACTCACCGGAGCTACTACCATTTATCAGAACCGCCGCATGTGTAGTAGTGATACATTCTCTGATCCACTCTATCCACACGTTGCAAAATCCGAATTTCTTCAACATGAACAGCAAATAATTCCAGTCTACACAATCAAAGGCTTTAGAGAAGTCGACCTTGAATAACACAACAGCTTTTTTTGATTTTTTGATGCTGTGTAAAGCTTCGTTCGCCACCAACACTCCGTCTAGAATCTGTCTGCCACTCAAAAATGCTGTTTGATGCTCAGAAATCAGTTTGTTCATCACCCTCTTCAGTCGGTTCGCCAGCAGTTTGGATAGAATCTTATATCCGCAACCCACTAGCGATATCGGTCTGAAGTTCTCCAGAGAGGAAGGATTCGATATCTTTGGCGCCAAGGTTATAAATGAAGAATTTATACCTTTAGATAAACGCCCCTTACGGTAAAACTCCAACAGAAAGCCCAAGAAATCAGGTTCCCAATACTTTTGGATGAAATGAAAATTATACCCATCCGGGCCGGGGCTCTTAGAGGCACCACAACTCCATACTGTTTCTTTAATCTCAAGTTCTGTGAACATCGATGTGAGGTAGTTGTTATCCTCTGTAGATACTGTCGCTGTTGCTGGAATATCAAGAGAAGGACGAGACCATTTCTCAGTTGAAAAATGGGCTTCAAAATGTGACTTTATTCCAGCTTTAATTTCCCCCACATCTTCTGACCATGTTCCTGCCAGTAGAAGTCCTCTGATGTTATTTTTGCGTCTGTTACCATTAACTCTAGAGTGGAAGAAGCGTGAATTATTGTCTCCTTCCACAATCCAACGAGACCTTGACTTCTGGCTCAACAAAGATTCCTTACTCAATAGAGCATGTTGAAGAGAATTCCAAACTTGCAGACGCTTAGCTTTCTCTCCATCATGAGGCGGACGCTGTTCGATCAAATCATCTAACTCTCTTAACTGTAACCTGAGATCATCCACCGTTCTACCGACTCTTCCGTAGACATTCTTGTTCCAATCTGCCAGTTTCTTTCTCAACAGTCGCAGTTTCTCATGCAACACATAACTCTTGTGCCCCTCCACATTCAACGACCTCCATTCAATGTTCACCCATTCAGCAAAGCCAGGAAATTTATCCCAGCCATTTATTGTTTTGAACGACTTCGGTCCCCAATTGACTTCTTCCGCTTTGATCATCACAGGCCTGTGGTCCGAGCAGCCTCTGTCCAGTCCGATCTGATAGAGCTCAGGCCAGTTTTCCAGCCAAGACTCGGAAAACAGAAAGCGATCCAATCTACTTAGGCAATCTCCAGCCCTCGATATGCATGTATACCTATTTTGTTGAATGGGAATATCAATCAGGAGAGCATCCTCAATAAAATTGTTGAAGTCTCTCATTTCCCCGAAAGGCAGGGGTGCTCTACTACGTCGCTCTTCTGAGGTCCTTATGGCGTTAAAATCGCCTGCTATACACCAGCGTGCCGAGGGGTCCTCTTCTAATTTCCTTGCAATTTTGTTCCAAGTATCACGTTTACTTTGAAAGGAACAAGGGCAATAAGTATTTATGATTCTCTCTGGAATCATATCCAACCCCCATACACCATCAATGCCTAGTATGTTTCCATCCAACCATGAATTTCTTAATTGAAAAGCCGATTTATTCCACATAGCTAACAATCCACCCGAGGATCCAACCGCATCTGAGCTGCGCCATTCAAACTCGACGTTAGGCCACATCTTCTTACATTTCCAGAAATTCAGACCCACTAATTTCGTTTCTTGAATGAGTATCATGTCAATTTTGTGCGTTGCAACCAGATCTCTGATTTCAGCTTTCTTGCTGTTCATTCCCAACCCCCGGCTGTTGTACGTAATGATTCGCATTAACTGGCGGAAACTTGGTTATTCTGACCCGGCTGACGTTCCCGACCACTTCTCAGCTCTGCGTCCCTGTTATTCAATATTTCTATGCGGCTGAGCAGTTCCTCCCTGGAAGAGTTTAGTGAGACCCCGAGCTCTAGGGCTAGATTAATCATCGATTCAGACTCAGAGGGACTTTTTCCACCATCCACTACTGTCGTAGTAATCTCCATCGAGCTCCCTGCTGCGTTCGTTGTAGATTCTTGAATATGCTTCGTATGTTCTCGAAGTATCGCGTCCGAATCCTCAGAAGTAATCAACACTGTCTCGTTGTGTTGCAGTGCACTCAACATAGACTCAAACTTATTGCTTTCTCTTGGGCTGGTTCTTATTCTGTTAGGCGACAAGTTCAATGACCTCAGCCCAGCCTGTTTGTGTTGCTTTGCTAATAAGGACATAAAATGTCCTTGTTGGGCTGGGTAGGCAGAGTAGTTGGGCCTGGCAGAATTGATATTCACATTGCAGTCTGCTTCGTACCGCGGAGACCTACTTCCATATCCTTCAGGGTCAATGACTTTTAAGGGTTGCTCTGTCTCCTCCTTGTTTTCCGCCGAGACGTATCTTGCCATATCAATTTTCTGCCCTTCTACTGAATCAGCACCAGTAGCTAGCACAGTATTAGAAAGTGACTGGACGCTAACATCAGAGTTTGCTCCCTCGAGATCTGCTAATTTCTGTTTAGCAGCTACATCTGTGTTACCTTTGGTCGGAGATGACCTCGCCGGCGATCTAGTTCCTGGGTCCCCATCCAAAACAGAGACATTAGCTTCAGGCTTTTCAGTTTCCAGATTAACCGCCACATTGGAGTTTTCTTTGGTTCTTTGTTGGGTTGGGAGAAGCGGCCACTCCCCTTCAGTTAGTATTCTTCCAGGCAATTTTTGCCTCCAAACCATCATCGGCCTGGCTTTCTCCGAATTCCACATAAAGTCTTTTATTTCTTCATTTATGTTTATACAAAATGACTCGGTGCCCGAGACAATCTCGATACTTTGTCTGATGGTCAAGTTTGACGTGGTTAGCACCTGCATCCTCGCAAATTGCATCTCCGATCGGGTAACTGTTTTCTCATCTAGGGAAATCAAGGTTCCTAATTTCCCCGCGATTTCCTCAAAGAAGCGGGTATACCAAAAGTGTAATGGCACTCCTCTAATTTGAATCCAAGCAGGTCGGGCTAATTTTCCATTAACCAGTTGCCAGGGACGCAGAGTGTGAATACATAAACGTGATGATGTTGCCTGATCAGTTAATAATCGGGCCTGATCAGCTGAGAATTGCAATTTGAGCATTACTTCCCCACCTTCGAGACGGACAGCTGAGCTTCCTTCATATCCACCATCTACCATAATCTAAGAGAAGCTTCCCAGATCAAGAACTGGGCTCGGTATTCCTATAAGACAGGTTGATAGCCACTGTGAGGCTTCCGGATCTGGAACAAACTCCATTTTTATAGTTTCTATATCCCCTGAAGTATTGTCCCTCTCTACTAATAAATCAGGGCAAGTAGCAGCCTGAATCACACCAGTATGGTCTGTTGAGGGAATTTTCAGTGCCCCTCTTGGGGCTTCAGACAAAGAACGAGCATCACTTACCCGTAGCTGGAACGAACCCACCCAAATGCGATTCAGGCGTTCTTTCAACTCTGGACCTATCGAGTTTTTCTTGAATCTCACAAAGCCGAAGCGGTTTCCTGAAGAGAGCCCCGTCTTCGGTATATGTATATCAGATACCAAACCGTATCCAGAGAATAAATTCCACATCTCTGCCTTCGACCATGTTGGGGGGAAGTTGACAAAATGAAAAGACACAGAATCCGATCTCAACTTTTTAATGTATGCCGATAGAGGTTTGAAAGTGGAAGTCTCTTTTTGTTCACTTCTGATTTCTTTTCCAGGTCTTTGATTTTGTCTACGCCGGGCTGGCGTCCACTCACTTCCCCTTCTCCAGCATCATTCTCCGGAGGAGCTATCAGATCTGCAGCTTGGGGCTCAGAAGCAGACATTTGTGTTTAACCGTAAATAGCCTCCAGCCAAGAGCACTAATCACACCGGGGATACCCTACCGTCGAGCGCACCCGAACGATATACAAAAGGTATCACCAGGGGGAAGAGCCAGGCACAAACGGAGCAAACCAGCGGTGACCGGTTACTGTAGCAGTAGAGAGAGGAAGGGGCGTACGGAGAGAAAATTCATATGGCCTTTTTACCCTAAACCATACCAAGTTTTAGTAGCATAGCAAAGCTGCATAAAATCAAACAAAGATGCGGTTAAAGTGTATTTAAGTTGAAAATGTCTTTCTTTCACGACTGACACATCAAACTGTTATACCAAAATGTACATTAGAAGTTCCAAATCCATGATCTCTATGTGGGTAATTCTGTCCCTCTAAAAATGAAAATTTTCTTCTGAATTATGAGCGAGAAAAACAATGCAAGATCAAAGACAAAGATGAAATACGAACAATATAATAAGCAAG
>JAOWBN010006201.1:0-22892 GCA_028565015.1 Pinguicula moranensis | reverse complement strand
TTTGTAAGCTTTATGCTTTTGAGAGACAAGTTCTCCTTAATCTTTTAAAGATTTTCTTTCGACTTATCTATTACTTCATTTCAAGTTTTAGTGGTGACTTATCACTTGGTTTAGGTTGAGACAAGTTCTTTTCTTGGATCATTTGTGGCGTCTTTTCTAAGAAACACACGTAGGCTTGGTTCCCGCCTCTTTATAAGTGACGGGTCAAGTGCTCAACAACGTTTTCAAATTTCGATCCTTTTGAACCCCCAATTTGGTATTGGGTTTAGTCACAAGTTGGCTAGGTTCATATCATCTTCTTTGTACTTTCTTATCTCTTGTAAGAAAGTTGTACATACTTCTTTTTATTATTAATGAAATTTGGCTTATCACAAAATGATCGTTATTGGACTTAGTTTCTTAGAACTCCAACTAAATATGCACCAAATTTGGTATGGAAATTCTATGCTAATTTGGCTGTCATAAACAACTTTAAAGTCTACATTTGAGGGATTTGGGCACCATTTTTCCCGGCAGAGATAAATCAGATTCACATGCTTTGGTGCATGGGTGAGGATGAATTCTCAAAATTCAATGGAGAATATCCTGATCTGGCTGAATATCTGTGCTCTCAGGGATTGATCTGGAAAATGTCTACTGAAAATATATCGATTGAACAGCGAGTCAACAAGGCAAATTGCCATGCCACTATTCTCATGTGGCACTTATTCATATGCATGAGGATGATGCCGGCTACCAACACGTGGGACATCAAGTTGGAGAGACTGCTGCTCATATACGCGATTGAAACTAGCCGCAACATTGTTGTAGGGAAGGTGATTTACAAGAACATTATTGAAAGTCTGTCTACCCTAGAGAAACGCCCTAACTCACTGCACTTCCCTTCCTTGATAACTGCGATGTTTCTGAAGGCTGGAGTAGCCTTGTCTGAGGATGAGAAGCTGTTCCCACCTGCTCTAGATATCACTCCTACTTAGATAAGCATGTTGGGCACTTGCTTTGACTGCCAAGCCATCAAGATTGAAGCCACCCAGAAGAAACCTACTGTGTCTACCACCTCCAAGTCAAAATGTAAAGCCAAAATGGCAACTCATGTTCCTCCTTTGACGTTACAAACCACTGGCCATAATCTCAAGAATTCTGCAAGCCATGCCTCCAACAGTTGCTTCTCCAACTCTGAACCAGTGAGAGGCATTTGTGGACCATTCTTATTGTTGCATCTATGTAGTGTACGCAAATCTGTTGCTGATATCCACAATGAAGGGTATCCAGTTCCCTGTTAAACCACTGCGACCTCCACTTACCTTTACTCAATTTGCACCACCAAATGAGGCAGCTAGTTGAACTGGTGATGAAGATGAAGAGCAGGAGGACAAGGATGGGGACAATGAGGGTGATGATGGCGCGCGTACCTACAACCTGGTGGGATCAGACTCCAACTTTGAATGAAGCATGGCTTTGCCTGACTTCAGGGAAGTATTGCTTAAACTCCTATTTTCTTTATCCAATGGGGGTAGTGTATGATAAGTTTGGGAATGGGGAGTTTGCTGACTGCTGAACCTCGTCTGTTTTGATCTTTGTGGTACTGTATGTGTCTGCCTATGTACTACTTTTAATGTATGGTGTAGCTATTACTCTTTTACCTTTAGGGTCAGTGCCATACTTCGGAAGAAACAAAAACTTGTAATACATAAGAGAAATCGACCACGGACAAAACTTGGAGGGAGTGATGTAAGGAAGAAAACTTTTATTTTGGGGAAGGTACCCGATTTTAGGCTAAGACTGATAGAGAAATCCAAACTACTTTCTTCAAATTAAGAGTAACCCCTTTGAGCCTACACCAAGATTGGGACAAGTTATGGATAGGAAAAAGCAAAAGAGAAAAGGCCAGAAAAAAAAATTATATTATGTATCTCGAGGGATAGCTAAACAATTACTTATATGCACACAAAGATAGAATTATCTGTTGCTATCCTGAAAACATTCAGGATCTGTGGGCTGACATAAAGGACCGTTTTTCCGTCGAAAATCCAAACAAAAGAAAAGAAGAGCATTTTGATGTACATAGTGCTCTTGAATTGTCAGTTATGTAAATACCCCGATTTCTAATATATGACTCTGATGAAAGAAGTATGTATCAACTTTCAAAATAATTTCTATCTCAATCACTGACCGTCTTGGCATGAGAAAAAGTGAGGGAGATGAAAAAATTAAACTGAAAGAAAAGGTGGAAGGAAAAATATGTTAAATAAAAGTTTGAGGAAGGGAACCTAGCATGAAAGTGAATCCAGTGCAATCCTCCAAAAAACGTTGCCTTGTTCTATTGGAAGGGAATCCAGTGCAATCCTCCAAAAACGTTTGAGGAAGGGAATCCAGTGCAATCCTCCAAAAACGTTGCCACTAAAGCTAAAAGATACAGGGAGTTTTACTATCCCTTGTTCTATTGGAAATTCTACATTTACTAGAGTTTTTTGTGATCTAGGTACAAGCATTAATCTTATGCCTTTGTCGATTTTTCAGAAGCTGGGATTATGCAAAACCAGTCCCACCACAATCTTCCTACATTTGGCAGATAGATCCATCAAGCACCCCATAGGAATCATTGAAGATATTCTTATCAAAGTGGATAAATTTATCTTCCCAACTAATTGCATTATTCTGGAAATGGAGGAAGATAGAGACATTCTCATTATTCTGGCAAGGTCATTTCATTTCTAGCAACAGGAGGTGCACTCATTGATGTCCAAAGAGGAGAGTTGATTCTCAGAGTCCAAGGGGAAGAGGTTAAATTTAATGTGTTTCAGGCAATGAAACAACATGACCACATGGAAGGTTGCTTGAGTGTAGAAGCTATTGAATAATTTAGCCAACCTGACTATGTATACCACCGGAGTGATCTGAAAAATTGTTTAGTCAGTTCTGACCTCCTTATTCCAGAAGAGACAAGAGTTAAAGAATGCACAAACTGGTTGGATGCAAATGAAGGTCAGGGAAAAGCTCATTTTGATAATTTGGGAGAATGCACTGCATCTGAGAGCACTTCAATCAAGCAACCACCTATTTTGGAGCTCAAGCCATTGTCCACACATTTAACGTATGCATTATTGGTCACTGATGAAACTTTGTCAGTGATCATTTCGAGTTCTCTTTCACCTCAACAAGAAAGCAATTTGCTGTGCGTGCTCAGGGATCACAAGTGCGCCATAGGATGGACCTTGGAAGATAAAAAAGAATTAGTTCATTTGTGTGCATGCACCGAATATTCTTAGAAGAACAAAGCAAACCAGTCATAACTTCCCAAATAAAACTAAACCCCATCATGAAAGAGGTAGTTAAGAAGGAGATCTTGAAATGGTTGGATACTAGAGTAGTATACCCGATATCGGACAGCGGCTGGATTAGTCCAGTGCAGTGCATTCTAAAGAAAGGAGGAATGATAGGAGAGGTTAATGATCAGAATGAACTTAATCCCAAGCGGTGGAGAATTTGTATGAATTACAGAGCACTGAACAAGGCCACAAGAAAGGATCATTATCCCTTACCATTTATTGATCAAATGTTAGATCGTTTAGCAGGCCATAAGTTCTACTATTATCTGGATGGCTACTCTAGATACAACTAGATTTACATAGCACTTGAAGGCTAGGAGAAGGCTACCTTTACTTCCCGCTATTGAACATTTGCATTTCAGAGAATGTTGTTTGGACTTTGCAATGCTCCAACTACCTTTCAGAGGTGCATGACCTCTATTCTCTCTAACATGGTGGAGCGCATCATTGAGGTCTTTATGGATGACTTCTCTGTGATGGAAGCATCATTTGAAAAATGTCTAAAAATTTTACAATTGGTGCTAACAAGGTGTGAACTTTCTAATTTGGTACTCAAATGGAAAAAATGCCACTTCATGGTGCAAGAAGGAATTGTGTTGGACATTAAATGTCAAGTTTGTGTATAGAAGTTGACAGAGCAAATATAGAAGTCATTGTCAAACTGTCACCACAAACTTTTTTCATAGGAATGAGAAGCTTCTTGGCCATGCAGGTTTTTACAAAAGGTTTATTACAGATTTTTCACACATCACCAGACCACTATGTAAGCTGCTCGAAAAAGATGAAAATTTGAGTTTGAGGATAATTGTTTGAAGGCATTCAATTTCTTGAAGGATAAATTGACCACTACACCTATCAGTGATACACCTTACTGGAGTGAATTATTTGAAATCATGTGTGATGCAAGCGACTATGGAGTAGGAGAAGTTCTTGGCCAAAGGGAAAGCAAATTATTCTGTACTATTTACTATGCAAGTAGAACATCGAATACATCTGAAATCAACTATGAGAAAAGTGAAAGAAAGACCATCAAATCACTCGAAGGAGGAAAGATGGAAAGAAAGAATACATGAGATGATTAATTTGAAGATTCATGTATAGTGGGATTTTCTTTCACATTAGTGGCCAACACCTATGATGTATATAATTACAGTATACAGGCTAGCCTTACAGAGAGAGAATTCTGGAAAGGAGTTCGCCACTATAGGTCTTGGCCACTATAGAGATAGATGTGATAATAGCTGTCTATTAGGGAGCATTGCTTTCAAGGGTAAACTTTTGTAAATATTTGATTTATAAAAAAATTCGCTTTTTACTAAAAAACTATGCCACAACAGAAAAAAAGTTATTAGCCGTGGTGTTTGCATTTAACAGATTTAGACCCTACATTTTGGTAAGAAAATTAGTAGTGTATACCGATCATCCAGCCATTAAATATCTCATACTGAAAAAGGATGCTAAGCCAAGGCTGCTAAGATGGATTTTGCTTCTACAAGATTTTGATATTGAAATCAAAGATATGAAGGGATCCAAAAATGTAGTGGCTGATCTCTCTCACGCCTAGAAAATTTTACTGGTTGTGACATTGACAACATCCCAATCAATGTTTACTTTCCAGATGAAAGACTGTTGGCTGTCCAAAAAAGTACTGAGCCCAAGTTTGCAAACATTGAAAATTATTTTGCATGCCAGATTATTCCATATGGATCATCATGGCAAAAAAAGAAGAGATTTTTCTCCCAAGTAAAGTCATATTTGTGGGATGAACCTGTATTGTAATACTACTCAGATCAAGTAATTTGCAGTTGTGTTCCAAAAGAAGAAATGCAATCCATTTTAACTCACTGCCATGCACTGGAATCTGGGGAACAATTTGGAGGCAAAAGGAGTACAGCCAAGGTACTGTATAATGGATTCTACTGGCCTACACTATTCAGAGATGCACAGGTGTTTGTGATTAAGTGTGACAGATGTCAAAGAATGGGACTTAGAACCCAAAACGACAACATCCTCTTGGCTCCACTGTATAGTTCGCCGCACTTCAGAACCCAGAACCCGTCCGAGCGCAAGTCTTCTATGGTGCTTCATAGTAAGTAACAACTCACTCGAACTCATTTCTCTGGTACTTTTTGAGTTTGGAAACATACCTCCTAAGAAAGAAAAAATTATTAAATCTGGTGTTACTGAGAAGTTTGTTGCCAAAGATTTCTATAATGCTATTGAGGGTATGTTGGATGTGATTCATGTGAGGGGTTTTGCTTCGGTATGCATGCCCGCCATTAGGAAAGTTGTTAAAGACTGTTATCGGACTCAGTTCCTTAGAACTCCACCTAAGTATGCACCAAATTTAGTAAGGAAATTTTATGCAAACTTAGCAAAGTATTTGTTAGAGGGACTTGGGTGCCGTTTAGCCCGGCAAAAATAAATCAGATACATAATCTTGTGTGCCTAAGTGAAGATGAGTTCTCAAAGTTCAATGGGGGATACCCTGATCTGGCTGATGTGGCTGAGTATCTACGTTCTCCGGGAATGACCTGGAAGATGTCCACTAGAACCAAACTGATTAAATTGGGGGTTAGCAAGTTAGATTGTCGTGCAACTGTCCTTATGTGGCACTTATTCATATACACACGGATGATGTCAACCACCAACACTGGGGACATCAAGTTGAAGCGACTGCTGCTCATCTATGCCATTGAAACTGGCCGAAACATTGATGTGGGGAAAAACATCTACGAAGATATTATGGAGAGTCTGGCCCAACTCATTGCACTTCCTCTCATTGATCACCACTATGTATCTGAAGGTTGGTGTATCCTTGGCCGAGGACAAGAAGCTATTTCCTCCTACTCTGGATATCAATCCTACTCTGATAAGCAAATTGGGTGCTTACTCTTACTGCCGAGGACCCAAGACTGAAGCCATCCCAGTGAAATATACTACATCTACCACCTCCAAGTCCAAATGAAAAGACAAATTGGCAACTCCTATCCCTCCTTTGCAGGTACCAACTCCAGGACATAAGCTCAACAAGCCTGCATCAATCATGCCTCTAGCAGTTGCTGCTATGAATCCGGACCAGTGGGAGACCTTTGTGGACAACTCTTACTGCAGCATATCCGCAGTCTACACAAATTTGGTGTTGATGTCTACAATGAAGGTGTGCAGTATCATGTTAGCTAACTGCCACCTCCACTAACCTTACTCCATTTGCACCATCAAGTGAGGCAGCCACTGGGACTGGCAATGAAGAAGAAGAGGAGGAGGAGGAGGAGGAGGAAGAGGAAGAAGATGAGGAGGAGGAGGAGGATGGGGCAGGCACCTACAACTTTTTTGTGTCAGACTCTGAATGAAGCATGGCTCTGCCTGCCTTCAGGGGAGTATTAGTTGAACAACTAATTTCTTTATCCACTGGGGGCAGTGAGTGCTAAGTTTGTATATGTGAGAATTAACTGACTGCTGAACATTTATTTGCTGAACTTTGAACCTTGTGTGTTTATTTGCTTTCTTGCTGATCTTTTCAATTGAACCTCGTATGTTTTAGTCTATTTGCATGTTTCTGCCTACGTAGTTATTATCTCTTCTAATTTTGTTGTCATTATCATACTTTGAAAAAAAAATAGCTTTACATAATAGAACCACTTCTTATACATGAGAGAAACCGGCCAAGGACAGAACTAGGGGAAGAAATTTCAGGAAGAAAACTTTATTTTGGGAAAGGTACCCGACTTTAGGCTAAGACTAATAGAAAAATCCAAACACTTTTCTTCAGTTCAAAAGTAAGCCCTCTGAGCCTAAACCAAAATTGGGACAAGTGATGGATAGGAAAAAGTTGAAGCAAAAAAATAAGGGAGAGAAAGCCTGAAAAACAAAAAACAAAGAGAAAACAAATTATATTCTGTGGCTCAAAGAATAGCTAAGTAATTGCTTCTATGCACTCAAGGATAGAGGTAGTTGTCCCAAAATAAAAGAGGAATAGAGCATTATTGATGTACATGGTACTCTTGTATTATAAGTTATGTAAATACTCTCGAGTCTAATGTATGACTCTGATGGAAGAAATATGTATTGGCTTCCAAAATAGTGTCTATTCCAATCGTTGACCATTTTGGCATGGTAAAAATTGAAGGAGATGAATAAAGTAAACTGAAGAAAAAGTTGGGAAGAAAAATCTGTAAGTCTAAGTTTGAAGAAGGGACCTAACCTGAAAGTGAGAAAAAACCCACAATTCTGGCCGTGGTTGACACCTATATATATGAATTAATACTAAAGTTGGTAATGCTGTAAAAAATGAAAGAAGTTGCATGACTTGGAATTAGGTGTCTACTTTTCCACACACATTCTAATTGTACACTTAAGTTTTTATTTAGATATGTTCACTTGAGGACAAACAATGATTCAAGTTTGAGGATGTTCATAAGCCGAATTTATACCTAATAACTGCATATTATTTGAGTCTAATTTGGCTCAATAAGGATGATGGGACAAACCTTTTATACATGCTTTCCTTCCTTTTGCAGACACAAGTTGTTTATGACTCTTTGAGAGAAAAGGAAGAAAAACAACTCCGAAAGCAAAGGTTTTGTCCCAATTATCCAAAATGTGACACCGATTTCTGATCCAATGACTATGCAAGGTAATATGCCATGCCACACTTGGTAGGCGGACGAATGTACCCCTGCACTTTACTGGAATTTTTCACGGGAAGCTACTGAAGTGTATAAAAGGCAGAAATCAACACAAAGAAAGAAGAGAAGCACGAGAACGAGATTGTTCAGGAAAAGAGGGCTTTGAGTCACCATTCTGAAGCTCTGATCCCATTCTCTTCCTGCCTTGTGATGAACTCAATATTGTGTGTTTGTAGAATGGCCCATGCCTTAAGCATGAGCTAAACCATTAAATCTAAGGGAGTTCTGTAATCCTTAAAGAACTTGGGGAGATTATGGAATGTTTACCATGTTTAGTTGTCTTTACAGTGTTTGATCTTACTGTTCTTCATCCTTATATATTTATGTTAGATCAACGTGAGTAGATGCACTAAGCATAATGGGAGGTCGAGAGACACAAGTTATGCTAGGCATAATAAGGTCCACATCGGTTGCTATAGTATGAGAATGTCTATAGAATCAGTATTACCATTTGAGGATCACTTAAGAGTAATGTCTCTAGTTTATTTGTATGTGACATCGAGAGATTGTTATCTGTGAACCAGTTAAGGATGCTTACAACTCGAGAGAGATAAGGGTCTAAGACAGGTGAATCCGGTAGGCACAATACGATAATTAATTCATGACTAATTATATTATAATTCTACCCGAGGGACTTAAGTGGTGCAATTGCGATCCCCCTGGATATCTCAAATCTCTGAATTAGATCTATCTTCATTCCACTGCATTTTAATCACCTTTGTTCATTGTCTGATTTGTAGTTTAATGGCTAGAGTAGTATCAATATCAACTCAGTTTTATTCTGTTCAAATTGCATAAAACTTGTGATTGTTTATCTCAATCCCAAAGGTTCAACATCCTTATCATCACTTTATTACTTATGCGACATGTACACTTCTGCCAAAAAGTGCATCCCGTATGTACGAATCACTAGGGACTCCCACTATAAAATAATCCCTTTAGGTTTGCATGTTAGAACACCGATTCATGACATAGTACATGCAAATGAAGCTAGATTGCCCATACAACATTCTCCTTTGTACTTATCCACTCTTAAGTGATTTGTTTGATTAGTTGCTTAATTAACTAGTTGATAGTTGGTAGTTTGATAAAACCAATCCAACCAATCTTTACATACTTTCATTTTACACTTTTACTTAGATAAGTGTTCGGATTGTCGATAGTCTAGGTTTAGTCACCCCGAGTTTACGCGAGATTCAATCCTGTGGTTGGCTCATCGATTCTACACCAATCTATCCATTTGCAGGTTATTATTATAATCGTGGAGATACAAACATTTAAGAAAAGCGTCGAGAATATATTTGTGTTTATGAGAAGCAAGGAACTTATTAATGAGTATTGATCATTAACAAATATTTCTCGACACTATCAAAGTGTTGAATTGTGAGGAGTGCTTCGGAGGAGCGTAGGGCTTGTTCCTCCCGAAATAGGGCCTCCTGGGAGGATTGGCATTTTTCATGTTTTTGAGACAGGGCAAGGAGATCTTTGGAATGAGTGGTGGTACCTTTGCCAACCATTGGAGAAGGCGGGGGAAGGGGTGCTTTCTTCACAATTTTGAGGCAACATAAGTGGATATTTTTTAGGCAAACTTGAGAAACTTCAAGTTTCAATCAATTTGCTTTGACCCCCTTTATAGAGTACGTGATAGTCATACAGGTGATGATCGTAGTTTCAACTATACAAGAACGCTAATTTACCCTTTGTATTTCCTACTTTTTCTTTATTTTTGTACATGAACTCTTACTCTTTATATAGTGAATTTTGGCTTATAAAAAAATGAAAGTGGATATTTTGAAAACTGTTTTGCCAGATGTAAGGCTTGGAGTAATTGCTGGATGGTTTGGTAAGTTAACAGTCGAACAAATAAGACAAGTTGTCAATTATTGTTCCAAAATTAACTAAACAAGAGAAGTAAGGAAAGAGAAGAATTTACCGAAGTTTAGAATATGTTTTCATAGATGAAAAGGAAATTGAAAAAGATACAGTCATGCTTAACTTATTGATGGTTAACACTACTGATAAAGTTCTATCTCTAGATTTTTCTATGCCTTCTCACTAACGATATTCTACCGGTAACGGGTACTTCTTGGACAATCAACAATTGAATTCCGACGTACCTCTAGTTCTGTTTGCTTGAAGCAGACTTTGTGCCCCTGCCGAACACCAGATTCATCGGTGACGGGCTGTAAGGGGGGTACTGCATCATCAACAAACTCAAAATCAAACAATATAGCCAACATTTGAAAACGTAGAGAAAGAGAAGGAATTACAGCAGTGCCTTAGAAGTCAAAGACAGAAGAGGAGGAAGAATTATAGTAGAAAAGGAGAGTAAGTACCTCAAAACAACTCATGTCTCGAATCCAGGGCACATCAAACAAGCTTTATTTTGTTAGGTACTCGTAAGAATGGAACAAGCAGGATCTTATGCCTCTATTCATTACGTAGGAAGCGTACAAGATATACACTACCCTGCAAAATGAAATGCACAGGGACTCGGATACAGATTTATTAGCTTTGCGAATCAGTGGACCTCAGCCCACTACTTCAGGGCAATCTGGATTGGAGAAGAATTAATGGAGCTAAACTACCCAAAATACAACTCTCAATCATCCCAACTAAGTAGCTGAGGTATGTGAATGCTCCATCAAAAACTAAACAAAATAGCCCTGGCAACCAACCCACCTTGGTTTCCATATCTAGTGAGGTCGAATTTAACCCCAGACAGATTGACTATGAAAGGGATTTTTTCCTACGAAGGCGAATACTCTGTGGTTAGAGAATATCCTCGTTGCCACACATGGATTAGGTATTGAAGATGATGACTATATTGAACAAACTATGTCCATTGCAAATGGAGCTAGAAGTGTGATCATTAACAATTATTTTAACTTTATACTAATAATGAATTAGATTAAAATGATTCTATTAAATTTCAGTATTTCTATTATTAAAGTTGTTGAACTACATCAAATGACGCAATACATATTGGGTCGCAACGAAAATAGCCTCTTTGTATAATTATAATGGTACGACTGCGTACATGTGACCTCCTAAACTCTAATTTAGCTGAAAATATACTGGGTACGTTGTGTTGTTGTTTGACAATATTGAACAAACTCTCAAGGCCTTTGGTAATCAAGATGTTGAGACCGCCATCATGAATGAAAATATGAGGCTGATTATAATAGGCTTAAGCAAAATAGACCGGCAATACTCAATGATAAATCAAAAGAAATGTCAAATTATTCACCTTTATACACCCTTGGAGCCCGGTAAACGAGACTGATACCTCTCGCAGACGTGTGTTTTCCGGATTGGTACCAATTTTCATGTATTTTCTTTATGTTTATACTATGTTAAATAGGCAAATGCCTAACTAAAAATAAGGGAAAATCTCGGATATTAAGGGAAGGATCATTACAATTTGACCCTTTCCTTTTACACAAATATATTCTAGATCTCCTCCCCTGATTATTCCAACACTCTACCTCAATTTGAATTGGAGGGTCTACAATTCCTAACTTGCACAGTACATTGGAAAAAGCATGACTTGATACTGCTTTGGTTAAAATATCTACTAGCTGATATTCTGACCTGACAAATGGTAGATTCACAATCTTTTCTTCAATTTTTCTTTGATGAAGTGCCGATCTACTTCAACATGTTTAATTTGGTCGTGTTGTACTCAATTTTTAGATATACTGATAGCAATTTGATTGTTACACCTTAACTGGCAGGTTCCCGATACTAGTCGTCCTATTTTTGCCAATAGTTTTCTTAACCATGGGATTTCAGTCATTCCTCAAACGATTCCTCAAAATTCTGCCTTTGCATTCGATAGGGCCACCACCTTCTATTTTTTACTCTTCCATGTGACAAGGTTTCCTCTTATGAGCATGAAGTATCCAGCAGCGATCTTATGTTTACTGGATTATTTGCCCAATCAGCATCACTGTATCCATGAACATCTAGATGGCCATTTTTCTTGAAGTTAATCCCCTTCCCTAGGGATCCTTTAAAATAGCGGACAATTTTGAGTGTTGGTTCAATTATGACATCCACTGCATACATTGTATCGGGCCGAGTAAGAGCCAAATATATTAATTTTCCAACTAAACGTTGGTACCTCTCTTTGTTGGCCAGAGGTACTTCTTTAATCATCTATAGTTTGTGGTTTATAATGGCTGGTGTATTAGCTAGTTTATAATCCATGAGTCCTGTTTTTGTTAAAAGATTAATAACATATTTTCGTTGTGCTATAAAGATTTCTTCTTGTGATCTTTGAACCTCTATACCCAAAAAATACTTTAGCACTCTCAGATCTTTCATTTCAAATTCTTTGAGCAAGTTTCTTCGAAGTTCTGTCATCTCTGTTGTACCACTCCCAGTGATTATCAAATCATCAACATATAAAATCAAGCAGGTCATCAACTCCCCATTCTTTTTGGGGAATAGTGTATGATCAAAGTTGCTTTGCCTATTTCCATATTTATTCATAACCAGGGTAACCCATCCAAATTACGCCCAAGGTGATTGTTTTAAATCACCCTGACCAATTTAGAGGATCCTTCTCAATATGCTCCCCCTAACCTATGGATTGGGTGGTATATAAATATTCTGTTTATCGGAAATTGCAATTCTTTGTTGTATATGTGGTTTCGAATGGGATCAAAGCATCGATAACCATTTTTGTGAATTTCACATCCCACAAATACACATTTAATGAAACAAGGGTCAAGTTTGTTTCTGTCGAGTCGTGGAATATGAACAAAGACTGAACACCCAAATATTTGTGGTGGTAGAGTTAGAGTAGAGGGCACTTGGGTGTATTTAGAAAGTATTTGGAGTGGAATTGTGAAATTTTTGGAAAAATGTGGTTCGGTCATGAATTTGTTGCGAGATTTGGGCCAATTTTGAGGATTGAGGGGCTAAATTTGGGTAAGTTTGGTGTGCAATAGAGATTTCGAAAAATGAGAGGGGTGGATCTCAGGTTTTGGAAGAATCTCGGGGCCAAAGTGTTTCTGGGAAAGGCTCGAGGACCTTTAGCGCCATTAATGCCTCGGCAGCTGGACTTCCGCAATTATGTGGCAACATTGCCTCGGCTGCTGGGTTATCTCAATTCCGAAACCCCTCTATTACATTCGTCACCTTGATTACGATTTTCTTTTGATTCCAAAACTCATCCTGTAATGCACGCAGTATGAGATAAGAAATTCTTAATTCTCATACCTGCTCTGCTGTTTTCTCCAGCTTCTCTTCCCGTCACTGTTGCAATTGCACCAAAGCCAGGTGCACCGTGAGCCCAGTCGCTTCTGTTGTTGCTGGTGGTGTCTGGTCGCCACGATGCCTCCTATTTCTTCTTTCTTCAATCTTCTTGTTTCTTGACCATTTGTTGTGCTATCCTACTTGCTTGTAACATTTTTCGGTGGGATGACCACTCTTTCCATTCTCCTTGCATTGTAGGCGGTCGGGGTATCCAACTCACCGGTAATAGTTCTCGATTGCATGCCTTATTTTTTCGCACTCCTAGCATAAAAGTTTAGTTTTTTCTCCTTCCAGGCCTTAGGATGATGATTTTGTCAAAGGTTAGGTGAATTTTGACCGAGATTTGGAAAAGAAATTGCTTCCCACCCCCTGTGATGTGTCGTCGTTGCCGTTACTTGCCGAATTTAGAATGTCGAGGTGCACGGCTTCGCGACGGATGGCAACATAGGCTGCTTCCACTAGGGGGAGAGGGTATCCCTCGAGGAGATCTCTATTTACTGCATCGTAATCATCTTCACGACGGCCAGTAGTTGAAATAGTCGTGTCTCTTGTCAGAGTTGGTTGAACGTCGCAATATTTGTGGGAGAAGTCATCAGGTTCAACTGTCTCCGATCGATTTCTCGCCAGATGCGTTGGAACGTGCCGTATAGGTTTTCAAGTGTTCCTTCGCCTTCCTGCTGTTGATTCGCCTTGACCGTGAGGTCGAAAATTTGCAGGGAATCTCCTTCACTGTTGTAAGTAGTGGCTAGCCCTTCCCACAATTCCTTTGCGGTTGGATACTCTACAAAATTGTTGACCAAATTGGTCTCAATTGCGTGTAGTATTCACGAGTAAACTGTTAGATCGACCTGCTCCCACTTTTGAAATTTAGGATCTCAGTTATTTCGGAGATGAAGGGTTTTTGGTGATATGGTTTTGTCGCCCTTTTCCGCCGATTGCTACCTTCATTAGCCATGGCCACAGTGAATAATTGTAGTCATTGAGTTTCATGGTTATGGAGATACCTTGGTTATTTTCTGGGGATTCGTTTGTTTTAGGAGTTGGGCGATTTGGTTTGACAGATCTCCCAAGGCTTGGCTCATTTCTTATGCCGGGGAGATTTGTTGGCTCGGTCCGTCTGCCATGATTCTTCAGGTGAGATCGGTATATGATGAAATCGTGGATTGAACCATCGGCTCTGATACCATGTTTCCAGCATTAGTACTAATTTTCGTGTATTTTCATTATATTTACACTATGTTAAATAGGCAAATGACTAACTAAAAATAAGGGAAGATCTTGGATATTAAGGGAATGATCATTATAATTTGACCATTTCCTTTTACACAAATATATCCGAGATCTCCTCCCATAATTATTCTAACAGCATGTTGGATTAAACTCGAAGGAATGACATACCATTGTTTCTCAAATCAATACTAGAAATGGATAATACGCCGGTTCGGATTCTATCTTTGATCTTCTAGATCTACCTATCACATGAAGAATCAGGAGTATGTGCGGGTTTGTATTCAAACATAAATTCAGGAACTCATTATGTATCATACAAAAATTAAAGTAGGAGGAATATATTACATAATAAGAGTTACGTAAGAGACATATTGCCCGGGATGCCTACTTAATGTGAGTACATACAATTGGAAAAGAGGAATCAAAAACTTGTTTATTTCATAAAATCTCTTAGCCATATATAGGGTACATTCTCCATATATAGCATATTGGTCCCTAAACTAATCATAAATACAAACACTCCCTCTCAAGATATGCAAAAGATATCGACTAAGTCCATCTTGTCACATAGTCTAACTAAGTCTGGGGAACTGAAGCCCCTAGTGAGACCATCAGCAGTTTTCTTCTTAGTGGATACATGTCCTAGCTCCAGTAGTCCATGTTCACTTTTCTTTGATAAAGAACCTATCAATCTCCCATGTTTGGTTCTATCATATTGCACGGGGTTGTTGGCAATACTTATAGTTGATTTGTTGTCACACCATAACTTCATTTAGGCCTCCTTGTCCATCTCTAGCTCCACAAGTATGAATCTCAACCAAATCATCTTTACAACACTCAGGGCCATGACTCTGTACTTGTATTCTGCTTCAGTTGTCGAATGAGTCATTACTAGTTGTTTCTTACTCTTCTAGGAGACTATATTGCCTCCCACGAACATATAGTATCCATATGTGTACTTAACACAACTAGCTCAGTATGAATCACAGTAGCCCTCAATGTAGATGCTCATTCTTTTAAAAGATCAGCCTCTTCTCCGGTGCACTTTTCAGTTACCTCAGTATCCGGTACACTGCATCCAGGTGACTCTTCCTAGGATCATGCTTGTACATGCTCACCACACTCACAGCAAAGGATATATTTGGTCGGGTATGGTTTAGATATATCAACTGGCCGACCAATCTCTAGTATCTCTCTCTGTCAACTGATTCACCAGCTTTTGCGCTCAGCTTTGACCTCTTATCAATCGACACACTAACGTGCTTACAAACCAGCATACATGTCTCCTAGAGGAAGTCTAGAACACACTTCACTTGGGACAAAACAATCTCCTCTGGTCCACGAACAACTTCAATCCCTATGAAGTATTTCAATTGCAAGTCATTCACCTCAAACTCCCTACACGGTCTCATCTTCAGCTTCGCGATCTCTTCTTCATTATCACTAGTGATGATCATGTAATCCACATACACGGCAAGCATTGTGACATGCTTCATCTTGTTTGAAGAACACAATATGGTCGGCATTGATCTACTGGTATACCATACCAATCATAGCCTTCTTGAACTTGTCAAACCAAGCTCGAGGAGGTTGTTTCAAACCGTACAATGGCTACTTGAGCTTACAAACCTTACTAGTCGTCTGAGTGGTGTCAAAGCCTAGAGGAATCTCCATGTACACTTCCTCCACTAAGTCACCATGGAGAAATGCATTCTTCAAATCAAATTGGTGTAACTTCTACCCTTCATTTGTAGAAACCAGGGTCGTGACTGTGCTCATCTTCACCACTAGTGCAAAGGTCTCATCTTAATCAATACCATAGGTATGATTGTATCTCTTTGCCACCAACTGTGCCTTATAGCGTTCAACTCTATTCTCCTGGTTCTGCTTCACAGTAAAGACCAACTCGCATCCAACTGTCTTCTTGCCATGTGGTAGTGACACAAGCTGCTAGGTTTGGTTCCTACAAGAGCCTCAAGCTTCTGTATCATGGCAGCTCTCCACCTCAGATCTCCTTTAGTAACCTGCCAACACTTAGGATCAAGCCAATATCCAAAGAAACAATGAATGCTCCATGTTTAGGAGATATATGTGAGTAAGAATGCCTCGTGTACATTAAGTGTGGCTCCTCTTGAGTCTAAATCTCCCTCTCATGATCCAACTCCTCATCAGTCCATACCTCCACTGCCGGTTCCACAGTATGTGTCTCTCTAACCGGAAAAGGACAAGAAATGTCCTCAACTCTCACTATCTGCCACTCACCTCCATCACTACTACTCTCCCCCTCGCACTATATACCTCCATGCGAGTCATCCAATAATGAGGATGCCCCATGTAAGAAGTAGGGACCATGCTTTCGAAATATAGCATCCATACTCACAAACAATCTTCGCTCAGCTAGGCTCCAACAAACATACCCCTTCTGAGTGGCTGAGTACCCTACAAATACACCCTTGATTGCTCTCGAATCCAATTTTTCTACCCTCGGCCTGTCATCCTATACAAAACATACACAACCAAAAGTCCTTAAGAGGATAGTATCACCTTCCGTACTGTTACAGATCAAAAATAGGGATCTCCATTCCAAGATTAAGTATGGTATCCTATTACTAATAAAGGTAGCTTTTAGAACTTGTCCTCCCAAGTACTTTACGAAATTCATCGTGCAGATCATGCTTCTAGCGACCTTAAGAAGATTGCGATTCTTCCATACCGCTACCCCATTCTCCTCCGGTGTGTATGGGTAAGTCGTTTGATACTTAATCTCATGAAATGACATATACTCTGGAAATGTCTTGTTGGTGTACTCTGTCCCATTATTCGATTTCAAACCCTTCACCATTGCACCATACTAAATCTGTACCCATTTATGAAAATCTTTAAATCCACTAAACACATCACTCTTGTTTTTCATGAGATATAGCCAAGTAACACAATAGGAACAATCAATGAATGAGATAAAGTAATGAAATCCATTGAATGCTGGTGTGGGACAAGGCCCCCATACATCAGAATGTATCAAATCAAAGACATGAGAACTCCTGCTACCATATCTTATATAAGAGATTCACAAAACAGTTTGTCCTTATTAACTCACTCAAATAAACGGGGATACAGTTGACTCAAAATGGAGAAAAAGGGATGACCTAAACATCTATAGCGGAGTAACACTAGTCATCCACAATTCTCTTGTCTCTTCCAAAGCTCTCCACTAAAGGTGAGAGGGCTGAGTCCTTTCCCTTTTGATCTATGTACCACAACCCACTACGCTATGTTCCAGTCCCAAATATCCTGACCATCTTCTTTTCCAAGAAGATCACCTTGGAAATATCAAACAAAACAGTATAGTGCAGTTGGTGAACAATGACATTTATAGAAAGAAGCTTTACTAGAAAGGAAGAAGAATGCAAAACTTTGGACAGAGTCAGAGTGTTGATACAACACAGTGTACCCTTAGCAACCGCTAGTTGATCCATATCATTGGTTGCCTTGACACTTAATGGGACTGCTAGGGGAGTATAGGAATTGAACTCCCTAGCAACAACACCCGTCAGGTGCCCAGAAGCTCCATAGTCGATGATCCGTTATGAGGAGCCAGTAGTGGGAAAGGATACCAGAGCTAGTGAATCACACATAATTTTGGGTGCAAAGGCTAGATCAACATTACCCGAGAAGTCAGAAGAGGTGGGTGTATCAGCTCCCACCCATGCAACTTTCAGCTTCCTCTGGAATACCTCGAAGAATATTTGATCATTCTCAACTGACACTCTCCAAAGATTTTTCATCATCATCATCCACCATCAAGTGTGTGTAAAAGCCTCCTCGTCCACACCTCTAGCGCCACCTCTCCTTCTTCCACGACCCACGACCACAACCCCTACCTCTAAATTGGCCTCTTCCTCCAGAATCTCTCTCGATGTAACTTAGGATAAAACTGCATCAAGTAACCTATCTCCCCGCACTACAAGTTACTGCGAGTCTGTCCCTAAGAAAGAATCATCTAAGAGCTCGTAGTAGCCAAAGTTTTTGCCCCTGAAACTGCACTAGATTCATAGTGTAGCTTCATCTGATTCTTTTCCCATATTATCGCAGCAATGGACTCATCTAGTGATGGAATAGTAGTCTAAGAAAGTATGATCGATTTTCTTGGGCCAACGATTGGGTTCAGATTCTTTAAGAATCTCATAGAACTCTCTAGCTCACGAATCTTATGTAACTCGCACTCCGAGTCACTATAGCTCTTCATAGGTAAGTAATTATCCATCTCTGCCCACAGCCGCCACAAACAGGTAGAATATTCTTGAATGGACATCTCCCCCTATATCACAACATCAATCTCTAGCTGAATTTGGAATATTCTCATATGATTTTCCGACTGAGAGAGGGTTTTATTTAGTCTTGCCCAGATCTCACTCACCAATCCATAACCATCTACAAAAGAAGCAATCAAGGGGGCCATGAAATCGAGCAACCAGATGTACAATTGAGCATGTATGGTTTTCCAATCATCGGTCTGGGATCTGTCAATTCCTTTCTCATCTCCCGCCATAAATCCTCCTAGTATCTTACCAACTATAGTAGCCTCAATACGATGTGACTAGCTAACGTATGTGGCATGTCCATCGAGCTTCAAATCTATGGGTTGAAGATCAAGTTTGACCTGTCTCTGAGTAACAGCACCAACGGTGGTCGTGGTCGAGGGACTCATCCCCCGTGTGATCCCATGTATGAGCTTCAGTACCTTGGGATCAAGCTTCGCCAAGGCCTCCAATCATTTCCCAGCCACATCATCTTCCTTTGCTTCCATCTCTCACACACAACCACTCCACAATTCAACAATCAATTTCAACAATCAGCAATCCACCTCCAACTTCCACACATCAACACTCAAACACAACAATCAAAATTTCAACACAATAATCAATCCTCAACCGACACCTTTCAATTAACAATACACAAATATTTCACCAATATTTACCAAACAAAATACTCCAATAGCTCTCGCAAACCTCACGAGTTCTCACCCACTTGACTGATGAACATGCAACCACGTAAATCAGATCTCAAAAACAACACCAACACACACAATAGCAAAAACAAATTCTCCACGACAACTCCATGACAAACCAACACTTCACATCGAGTTCACCACATTCTCTTCATTCGCTTCACTCTCACACATCACCAACACATACAATAATGTTTCTTCTTATGTCACCATTCCAAGAAACTGTCACAGGTTCTCCTTCATCATCGATAGCAACAAGAGAGAAGTAGCGACAAATCCCACACTGGCTACTTCATCTCCTGGTACATTAGCAATAGAGCATGCTGCTTTAATAGCCGTACAACGCAAGCTAGATGTCGGTTGAGGATCGCTCTATACAGCCACCATCTTTGCATAACTGTATCGGGCTACTAGCACAACCAAGGAATGTCAGTCTCACATCAAAGAGTAAATAGCACGAGGAGATTAATTCCTTCAAGTCACCAGTATTAGAATATTGTGGTGGTGCTAGGAGAAACCCGCTATCACTGTCTCCGACGAGTGATTTCTAGCGGGTAGACGGTCAACGAGTTGTGCAAGTTAGGATTTTTTTTTGGGATTTCTTTGCTCTTATACCAAATTGAAAATAAGTAATCGAAAACTTGTTTATTTCATAAATGCCCTTAGGCATATAGGGTACATTCTCAATATATAGCATATTGGTCCCTAAACTAATCATAAATACCAACTCATACTATAATGAGTATAGTATGCCTAGAGGTATCGTGTTCGAATCCCGTAGGCTACGGTCCTGTTCTTGTCCTGTAAAAAGGCTACGGTATTTTTGGTCCTATGGAAATACACTGTTGAGAATAACGCGGCAGGGCCACGACCGCGGTTTTCAGCCCGAGTTTGGCCCGGTTTGTACTAGGGGGTCGCTTGGTATGGGCCCTTGGGGATTAATCGGTTACGACTGTAGTCAGATACCCTAGGTTACCAAAAAAAACTCATACTATAATATTCAACGGAAGAATTTGCTCTTGACATCTCAACCATTTATATTCAACAGAGAGAAACTATAGGAAATAGATTCCGAAACACCCCTCAGACCATGGTCTGTAACCAACGTGTATACAAACAAAATAATAATGCACAAAGATATGGGAGGTAACTTGTTTACCAGCCAATTAAGGGTGACTTAACAACAAACAACTTCTCCTCATTGAAAACTCTGGCAACTCCTGGACAACATATTCTGGACATGGATAACTCAAAGTGGCCACCACTACATTGAAAGTTGGAGCCAAAAACACAATCCAGATGAAACCACAAAATGACTAAACACTCAGGAGAAACCAGAACTAAGTACAAGAGCACAGTATTAGGAATCAAAATGAACCGATTACCTAGTTCCCTCATTCAAACTACACAAAAAACTTAAGCGAGTTTATTGATACAATTACATTAACACACCGTACAATAGCCTCAGATTCACCAAATGAAACCTTTAGGTAGCGTTTGGTAGCCAATTTGTGCCTGGTTTAGGCCGGTTTTCCATGAGTAAACCGACATCAACCAACCGTGAACCCTGTTTGGTGCCTCGAGATTTTTTAACCTTGCCCGAAGGTTTACTCATCGGGCAGGGTTACACGCGGTCTGCAGGCCCATTTTAAACCCTCGAATTTTTTAGGGTTTACAAAAACCGGAATGAGCCAACGAAAATTGACAACATGAAATAACACAATTACCCCTCTGCCACCGAAGAATTGCAAACCTACCACGTATAAATGATATCTTCTTTGTAATTTGACCCCATCACTGTCGCACCTCATTGCTGCAAAGTGCAACAACTCCATCAAACGATCTCTTCTTTATAATTTGTTCAATGGTACTATAAGTAAAAAATGCATTTAGCCCGTTCACTAGTTCAGCACACAGTATGATTCCTCAGGAGTACCATCAAATCACAAACTTCACAGTCATACCCTCATCCGCCAGGGCCTGATATCAAGAAACTCACCACAATTCAAGAATCACCAAGATCATGAAGCACTGAAATAAACAGGCTATTCAACCTGCAACCAGTGACATTTATGAAGCACTGAAGGAGAAGATCATGAAGCCAATCCAGTTTTGAATGAAATAGTCCCAAATACGGACCAGAAACTATCAAGTGCATCAAAGAGAAGGACTGAACTTCAAATACGGACCAGAAACTATCAAGCTACCGCTACTGCAACCAGTGACAATATGAACTCTAATCTGAGTATCATAAATAACTCAAATTTGATCTCAAAACTGATAGCCAAAATGAGCTTATTAAAACAGTGAATACGGAAATGAAGAATAGATTAAATATCAAAAGTTGCCATCATAAATAACCAACAGGATAGATCCAAACACAAGTACTTAAACAGTAAATCCAAATGCAATACATGGAGAACTACGCACACAAATGAGACAACATAGCGAAGTCCAAATGCCACTACAGGGTGTCGAAATGTTTGGTGCAAGAGAGTATCACATATAGTACTCTTGAATGAGGTCTGGTTCACGAGTAACGTTGGTCACACAGGAGGGGTTTTCCTCCAAGTTTGCTTGAAGGCCGCTCGCTGCAACGTTGAGTTCTTCGTCACCCACTGTAGCCGCAGGAGCCCCAAGTGCATCCAGGCATATAGGGTCGGCCTCGTCGTCTCCCTGGCGGTGCTCGGTCTTCACGGGTGGCAACAAGTCGTCGACGGTCTTCACACGAAGGTGATTCCGGCGTAGAGGGTAGCGGCGGCCAGATTTGTACATCTTCTGCACACACGCAGCGAGAATCGCGAAGGCCACTGGATGGTAACCGGGAAAGGTCAGAACGGAAGGAAATTTCCAAAGTTGCGGCGTGGGCGAGCACAGGACGTGGAGGCGTTGGAGGTTTCCGGGCCTGGTTGCACCGGGCGACGGAACGGTGCGACGAGTTTCGTCTTCTTCGCCATCGAGGGAATTTGAGGAAATCGAGAGAAGTTGAGGGATTGCGAAAGACAAAACGCGATTGCGAAGAAAATTGCATTTTTCTATTAATCTAGAGGGGTAATTGGGTAATTTCAGTATAGTTGACACCTAAACCTAGAAAAATCGGACTTGTAAACCCCGACACCGAACAAGGCTAGTGTCGATTAGCGAAACCGGGGTGGCCATACCAAACAAGGTTTACAAATTGCGAACCGACCTTAACCATATTTAACCCCCATAGCCGATTTAAAATAAATCGACTACCAAACGTTACCTAATAGGTTTATCTCAATTTAGCTATCCGTTACCCACCGCTAAATTGAAATTGATAAAAGGTCCAACCACGAGTTCAAGGTGTTGGAATGTAATTTCGCTAAAATCGTTTTGCAACGCTTTGAG
>JAOWBN010006190.1:0-11168 GCA_028565015.1 Pinguicula moranensis | reverse complement strand
GTCTGATTATGTGGAGTTACATGCTTGTCCACCAGTCTACGCATGTTGTCACGAGTACAACCCTAGTTTCTGTTTCATTCTCTTTCCTTTGTTATTTTGTCTTCTTTACCTTGGAAGACTGTTTGATATTTTAAATCATGGATCAAACATTTATTTGTGCACGTATAGGGCTTATTGGAGATATCAGCTCAGTCATTATCAACAAAATATTGCACTTTGTAGTATCAATTAAAAAACCACTGCGCTTACCCAAAACAATGAAAATCAACTCACTCATTCCTCTCCAAAAAAAGAAAAAAGAATAGTGGGCTAGAAATCTGACATGTAATGGGCTGAAGTGGACATTTGGGCTATGAACCTTAGCAAATATTTTAATTCAATATATATATATATTATTTTGGCTTCCTATAGGCATGTATTATATTAATTGCGAATAGAGTGTTAACTAATTAAAACACCAGTTGCCATGTTGTGTAGGGACTAGGGAAACTTGGTAACCTAGGGGAATATTTCATGTAGATGGCACGGGAAAGTTATTGCTTTGCGAACTACTCGCCAGTTTTCCAGTGGCTTCTTGTTTCATGACCTGAACTGAACCACAAATAAAGAAAGCAGAAAAAAAAAAATCTATGATTTTTAATGGATTTGGTCTGAACTCAGACAACCAAAAAGTTGTTAGAACAGTTTTTTTTTTTTTTGGATAGTTAAAATTTTCAATATAAACTATATGGGGCCGAACCCACAGAATCAGTACTTACATGCCATCAGAATAACAACCACTAAATCAGAAACCAACAAATCAAATCAAACATTCCCAGTATATCCCGCCTTTAGGCAGTGTCTTGAAACCAGAAACCAACACAATAGGTAAAATTAATCAAAACCAAAAGGGCAGCATAAGCCAGGTGACCAATGCCAGGTGTGAAGTTTAACCCACTCTAATGTTGAAGAATATGATTGGATTGCGTTCCTTTCTTTCCAAAGTGCCAAACGGTTGCTTGCCAGATTACTTTCTACGCCAAGTGATTATGATGCTTGCCAAATAACAAGCATAATAAGGCATATTATTCCATGGGTGTGGGCCGTGGGGGTGGGGGGTTTCATGGCTCTACTCCTTAATTTCTCACCTAATTCTTGCTTTCTCATGATCTGTAGGTGGGATGCCATTTGATGGGAAGAAGAGAACAAAAAATAGAAACGCTATTTTTCTGTGTAAGAGTTTACTTTTTCTCATTCTATTGACTAAATAATCTTGTAGAGTGTAATTAGCCCTTCAAAGTTGAATAAAACAGTGTTCCAATAAAGGCACACTCACAATCGTAACTGGAACGTCTCCTTCCCCACTTCACTTCTCTCTGCGGGTCGGAGCCCAGAAATTCAACCGACCGAAAAAACGTCTGGCGAAATTTGTTTGGGCGACCAAAATAATTCTTAAAATAAAAAACATTTAAAGGCATACATTATTTTTTTTTTTAAAAAGCTAGGGGTGGGGTGTAACTCTGCTTCCCTATATTGTGTGTGGAATTTCTTACAAATTTTATATGATATTCCTGTTGGAATTTGGTATTGTGTCACGGGTCAATTTTGTTTAATGATGCTGCACTGGCATTTTCGTGTACATTTTCTAAAGTGAGTTCATACCAGATTGATCATAGAAAGTCCTTTTCTTGACACAAATGGTACAATTTGGGTGGAATTATTCAGCGGTCTTGTCTCTGCAGCGTTTTAAGAAACAATTATTTTATAGTACATCTTTTTTTTTCTTGATCATTTTTCCAAGCCAATATTTTTGCTGTGAGGCCATTAAATGGACCTTGTAGCTCTTCAATATGCCTTCACTTCCAAGTCTTAAGCTTCAGCTTCATCTAATGTGAACCCTGGGGCGTGGTGGTCTAGTTCTAGTTTTCCTTTGGTTTTGAGTTTCCTGTTTGCAGATAAATTTGATGTTCATCAGGAGTGAAAAGATTCTGTTAGCCTTGATCTTGTCATAACTGACTTGTTGTATTGGCTGCGTTTCGGGGCGTATGCCATGGTTGAACTTCATGATGATAAGATTACTTTGGAGTTTGCAAAGCAACTTGTTCTTGATTCCATCGCAGTTTTGTTCATCTGTTTCATGTCCTTCAGGTGGTGTCTGATATGAGAAAGGCAGTTTTTTCATGCTGTAGATCATGCATATAGCCACTCTGAGGCTTGGCTGCGTCTCCAAGCCGCAAAAGAAGTTGAAATCGAAAGTAAAGCGTCTCTACAAGACGTGCAGATTGTGGAAAGGTAGCTCCCTCAGTTCATATTTCTTCAGTACTCCAGCCAGGGTAATGTTCTTTTTCTGATTCTTGGACATTCAAAATGGTATTGTTCTTGCAAGATGGCAAGATGAAGAATGGTTCGAATCTAAAAGTGTCCTTGATTCTGATTCTGAAGCTGAAGAAGACTATATGATGGAGAAGCCAGCTCAAGGCTCTTGGTGCTCCATTGCACCTTCTGTCTTTAAGCCAAGGGGAGAAAATTATATGAGGCATGCTAATCTGGAAGCTGTTTATTTCTTCTACTCAAGTCACTTCATCTCTCCCCACTTTTCATCTACATGGGATTGCTCTTTTCTGGTTCAGAGATAAGAAGAAGTATCCGGCTTCGGATTACAGCCCCTACTCTCCAGTTGGAGCCGACTTTTTCGCCTGCTCCAGGAAGATAAATCATATTGCTGAGTGTGTCGAACTTCCCTCAGTTCAACAATGCCTTCTCTGTTGATTGTCAATATCCAGGTTTCAAATTTGATCATTAGTTTGTTTGTTTCTTACAATCATTTATGGTTGTAATGTGATGTGTTTCTGTTGCAGCTTCCTTCTTTCCCTGCTTCAATATTTCTCAGCGACAGCGATGGAGAAGGAATGAGCCTCTTTACGAGATGCAGATATGCAGTTGAAGGTTTTGCCAAGGACACTTTCGTACCTTGCAGAGAAAGGCTAAAAGTCATGGTGAATCCAGAGAGTCCAGAGGATGTCCGGTTGAGCTCTGCAGAAAGAAGGCTTCTACAGTCATATAAAGATAAACCTGTGCTGTCACTCTCCCAACATGCTTTCTACAAGTTGATAATGCAGGAGGATTTAACAATCTCAATGAAACAGCGAAAGATGTAAGAGATTAACAGTTCTGGATATGATTCTTTTGTGTATTGCAGGGATCAAATCACCTTGAGATCGACGTTGATGTACATCGGTTCAGCTATATATCGAGGAAAGGATTCTAAGCTTTTCGAGACTTGTTGAAGCAGGGGACTCTTGATCTGGGATTGACTGACTATACAGGTGAATCCATGGATTCTTGTTTTTACTACAATGTGGGATTTTGTTTTGATGTTTGATGGTTGCATGGACAAACTGCAGACGAACTACCTTAGAAAGTTTTGTGCTGCGTGAGACTGAAGAAAATAGATTTTGTGAATGTTGGCAACATGCCAGCACTTGTAGATATGACTGATGATAAATAAACAGATTCTTCTTTGGTATCCAAATGGACAAGTCTCGTGTTACAACGCAATCAGTGGAAACAAATATACAGCAAGAATGCATACAACAAATCATAATACATTGAAGACATATAAACATGGCAACTCATGGTTCTATATGTATCTGTGGCAGTACTGTATAACCTATTTGCTATCTTTTGTGTGTTCTTACATTTCACATCAGCAAACCTGTTTAGACAGAAAAAAACAGAAGGGATCTTCACAAAAACAACTACCAACACCATCAAATCAACCTTCAACAGCAAGTCTGTTGGTGAGAAAGCTATGTTATCCGTTCCTCTTTAAACTGGAGAAGTGCCATGGGCCGTGGATCATTATTTCCAGATTCTGTTCTTCTACTTTCCATTTGCCGGTCAACCACTGGGTTGTTCAGCCTCAAGTGTGAAGAAGCATTGATATTGTTATGACTGCTGTTCTTGGCAGCAGGAACATCATGGTTGTGCTTTCCCTCATATGTTGTGATAACAGCTTTCGGATCAGTTGCTGCCCTTTCTACATGCTTTCGTACATTGCATCCTGGGGAAGTACATTTGTAGTAGCTCCTGAAAATACAAGCAAGAAAAATGATTGAGGCTGCAAAAGATCGCAGGTAAGGTGAAAAATGGTTCACCTTGGATAAGGGTTCCCCTTGACGACTTTCTGGCCATATTTTCTCCACCTGTAACCATCATCCAAAAGGTCGATTTCACTTGTTGTCTGAACGATAATCCTAGGTTCAGTGACAGTGCGATGAGAGGAGGTCTGCTCTGAAGTATGAATATCTTCATTCCTGCCAATATGCATAGTTAAGTCAGAAAATGCAGAACCATCAATAGCTAGATGCCAACGCTTCAGAAATAAAGCCAACCTTCTCGTTCTCTTGAATTCAGGTTCATCCTCATCTCTTACATTCACCCTAGTTTCAGCACCACCCACTTCCTCACTATCACTCGATGCCGATATATGTTCAGGTGTAAGTGAAACTTGGCTAGAAACCCAACAAGTTCACAATGATTTCAAGAAAGATCAGAGCACTTTTTATCAAACAGGAAAGCACAGTTCTGCGACCCTATTCAGAAATTACACTTAAAAATGTAGGTCACAACATTTAATCACTATTGTTAAAGTTAAATCTTTTTCATTACTCCTTCAGGAGATGATTACTTCACCAGAAAACATAAGCCTTTTTTCCACTGAATCTTCCTCTTACAGCAACTAGAATTAGTCATCCACAGAAAT
Source organism: Pinguicula moranensis (assembly GCA_028565015.1). NCBI lineage: Eukaryota > Viridiplantae > Streptophyta > Magnoliopsida > Lamiales > Lentibulariaceae > Pinguicula > Pinguicula moranensis. The sequence continues at coordinate 6,424 of JAOWBN010006190.1, read as the reverse complement.
AGTCCATCTTAGCCCATAACATGGATCCAGTCGCCGTAAGCAAAGTAATTGAAGCAAGAAAAATATACCAACGCATTCACAAGAAGAACAAAAAAAACCCAACAAAAATCCCCATCCAGTTACCTGCGAAGAGCCAAATATCCCCGGCGAATCCAGCAAGCTGGCAGGGCTCAACCCCGCCGGAATCGTGAACATTCCCTGCGGTTGCGACACCGCCAGTCCCCCGGGCCTATTCAGCTGAAACCTAAACTCCCCGCCTCCACCATCTCCCCTCCTACTCTCCGCCGCCGGCCGTACAAAACCCTGCCCACCGTCCGATAAACCAGTCGAAGACGATATGGCGCCGGCTAATAGCTGTGAGAACGAGCGGTAGTCACTGTTAGGGTCATTATCCGCAAAGAAGCTCGAGACCAAACTCATCGGCCCAGGGCTCGCTCCGACCCCACCCGTAAACAGGCTCTCGACGGAACTCCTCGATGGCAGCGCGATCATCGGAGCGCGGTGCTTAGCCGACGACTTTGGCGGTGGTTTGTCGTTTTCTGCCATGTCTTCTCCTTCTTGATTTGACTTTACTATCTTACGCTCTCCAATGGCTGAAGCTTGCGGGAGAAATACAAGTTGATGCAGGTACAGAGAAATCAAAATGAGATTTTATTGTGTTAATTATTAATTGTTTATTCTTTCCAAGTCGGCTATTTTCTGAAACTTCTATAATCTATTCTATAAAATGGGCTTCTCTTTGGTTTGCCTTTTTAAATGTTGGTGCAGTGCAAGTAAACGATCTGTTTTATTGTATTTTATTTCCATTTTTGGAAAACAACTTGTGCTAATTGTAAGTTTACATTTAAGTAAACTGTAATTAATCTCTAAAGTACATGACGGAGAATTAATAGAAGTCGCCAGCCAATGATATCAATTATTGTAATATAATACTAATGCCTCCACCTCTTCCAACCACACTAGGGGTACTTTGAAAATTCGTTTTAACAAATAAAGTTTAGCTTATAATTTTCATAATAAAAAAATCCAATTTTTTTGATTTTTCGACTTTAGAGTTGATTTTTGGGTCTTACCAAAATTTAAAAATTAAATCAAAAATTAAAACCAAAACCAAAAATCCAATTATTTTATCCTTGACATCTAACTGAGATTTTTTTTGATAAGTAAACTAAAATATCAGTATAAAACTAATATAATTGGCAAAGGCAGAAAATCGTGATGTTTGCATTATCACAGAAACAAGTGATAGAAATATGAGTAGCTAGAAAGATAAATGTGAGAAAAGATGCAGAGAAATGATCTGATCTTCAATGATCAGCATCATGTATTGTATATTGATTTATACAAGTGTGATATGTGTATACATGGTAAGTAGTAACTGCCTCCTAAATTAATCAACTAATCAAGCTAATCAATTACACTAATCAAGCTAATCATTCTCCTTAATTTGCTCTTTGAATAACTCACTAACATCTTCCCTCAAGAGCAAAGGGGGTAGAACCACCATAAGCTTGTCACGAAGAAATCGAAACCGAGTAGTACCAAGACCTTTAGTAAATATATCTGCTAGTTGGTCCTGAGTATTTAGATGCTGAATAATCATGTCTTTGTTGAGCACCTTTTCTCGGATGAAATGATAGTCTACCTCTATATGTTTAGTCCTGGCATGGAACACAGGATTAGAGGCTAATTGGAGCGCTCCAATATTGTCACACCAAAGGACAGGACTATCCATAATAGGCACATGAAAATCCCTAAGAAGCATTCGTATCCAGTACAACTCGGCTGTTGTTAATGACATGGCTCTATATTCTGCCTCAGTACTTGATCGTGATACCACTGATTGCTTCTTAGCTGACCATGAGACAAGACAATTACCCAAAAAGATGCAGTATCCTGTGGTAGAACGTCGATCTATAGGATCTCCAGCCCAGTCAGAGTCACAGAATGCCTGAAGTTTGAAAGATCCAGGAGTAAATGAAAGGCCATGATCAAGGGATCCTTTGAGATAACGAAGCACCCGTTTTACTGCACTCCAGTGAGACTGATTAGGAGCATGTAAGTGTTGACATAATTGATTAACTGCAAAGGCAATATCAGGACGAGTTAAAGTACAATATTGTAGAGCACCAACTGCTTGTCGATATGAAGTGATCTCCTTAGAATCAAGAGGAGTGATATTAGTATCCCGAGATCCGGTAGTGCAAGGAGATGGTAGTGGCTTGGCTCCAATCATCTTTGTTTTATCAAGTAGATCAGTGATGTATTTGCTTTGTCGAAGATGAAGCCCACTGGTATTTCTAGTTGCTTCAATACCAAGAAAATAACCTAGATCACCAATATCTCGAAGTTTAAATGAAGCTTGTAATCCAGATACAAGATGATTAATTGCACTTTCTAAAGAACCAGTAACCAAGATATCATCAACATAGACTAGCACAAACAGCTGTACGTCTCCTGAGTGAAATGTAAACAAAGATGAATCATTGACTGAACACAGAAAGCTAAGATCTGCAAGAGCCTTGGACAAACGAGTATACCATGCCCGTGGAGCTTGTTTAAGACCATAGATAGCCTTAACAAGTGAACAAACATACTCAGGATGTTGAGAAGAGACAAATCCAGGTGGTTGTTCCATGTATACAACCTCCTCAAGTTCCCCATTCAGAAACGCATTCGAGACATCAAGCTGTCGTATTGACCATGTAAACTGGACTGCAATAGTGAGAAACAAACGAAGGGTGGCCATCTTAACTACAGGACTAAATGTCTCAGTAAAATCAAGTCCATATTCCTGTTCAAACCCACGAGCAACTAATCGTGCTTTATATCTGTCAATAGATCCATCAGATTTCTGCTTGATCTTATACACCCAGCGACAACGAAGAACATTATGATCAGGTGGACGAGGACATAATATCCAAGTCCCATTTGCTACCAATGCATCAAACTCCTCGTGCATAGCAGCTTGCCATTCTGGAGATTCAGCTGCCTGTAGGTAGGTGGAAGGTTCTTGTGGTATCTGAATACTGACAAGAGCTCTAAGAGGATGACGGGTGGAGTAATAGAGATGATAGTCTGGAAATTGACGAGGACGACTAGAACCTGTGCGGGACCTAGTGGTCATTGTGGTAACAGGGGGTACATCCTGGGCAACAACATTATCAGTGATAAGGGAACAAGGAACAGGAGCTATAACCTGGTTAGATGGTATCTCATTGGAATGTTGTGCTGAGGATGTAATAGACTGATCTCTGGATGGGTGATGAACTGGTGAGACAGATGAAGTCAGGATCTCTGTAGGGGGAGTGATAGAGGATGTAGTATGGACAAGATGACTTGATCCTGTAGAATCAGATGATCGAACAGCAATAGGTACAAAAGGTATGGTAACAGGAGTAGAAGTACCTGAATCCGAGTCAGTCACAGTTGGAGGTCCAGTGCGAGAAGAATGTATCGATGCCGCTGGATATACCTTTTCATCAAATATAACATGTCTAGAAAGATATGTTGTTTTCGACACTGGATCAAAGCATTTATAGCCGGAGTGTTGTGTACTATATCCCAGAAAAATACACTTTGAACTTCGAAACATGAGTTTATGAGAGTTATAGGGACGCAATAAGGGATAACATGCACAGCCGAATGCACGAAGTAGTGTGTAATCAGGTTTGGACCCAAACAGCTTCTCATAAGGACTAGTGTGTTGAAGAACCGGGGTTGGTAATCTATTGATGATAAACACAGCTGTAGAACATGCCTCTACCCAATAGGATGTAGGAAGAAATGATTGAGCTAGAAGAGTAAGTCCCATGTCAACTATATGTCGATGTTTCCTTTCTGCAATACCATTTTGTTGAGGAGTATGGGGGCATGAAATTCGATGCAAGATTCCCCGTTTATGTAAGTGAGCCTTGAATTGATTAGAGCAAAATTCCCCACCCCCATCAGTTTGAAGCATCTTAATGGTATGAGAAAACTGATTTTCAACAAACGCTTGGAATGTTAGGAATGTCGTAAAGATATCAGACTTGCACTTAAGAGGATATAACCAGGTAAATCGAGTAAAATCATCGACAAAAATAACATAATAACGAAGGCCTTTATTTGAAGGTACTGAAGTTGACCAGACATCTGAATGAATAAGTTCTAAAGGACGACTTGAAACATGACTCGAAGACTCAAACGGTAACTGTTTACTCTTACCCAATTGACACGGTTCACAAACATATTCTGAGTTCAAGTTACCCGAATATGGTAACTGAGACTGACTTATTATGGAACGAACAATAGTAGAAGATGAATGACCAAAACGAGAATGCCAAACTGAAAAAGAAGGTCTAGTACCAACACATCCAACTAAGGCATGTTTAATTTGCTGAGGACTGGTGTCAAGCCTTATCGGATACATCCCTCCTTCACTGGGTCCCTCCATCAGTGTCTGGCCCGTCTTGTTGTCCTTAATAAAATAACCATGCTCAGTGAGTATAAAGTAGCATTTGTTATCGACACAGAACTGATAGGTGGATAATAAGTTAGCTGAAGCATTGGGACAGTGAAGAACACGAGATAAATGAAGAGAACGAATAGGAGATTTAACAGTTAAAGTACCAATAGTAGAAATATTCAAACCTTCACCATTTCCTACAGCAACTGAATCAGATCCAGAATAGGGTTGCTGCTGTGCAAGAGTAGCTGAATCATTAGAAATGTGTTGATTTGCACCACTATCAACAAACCAGACGCTGTCATCAATATCCAAATTAACTTGTGCAGCCATAGCAGCTAGGCTGGCAGGTGGATGACGGCCTTGAAAAGCAAAATTCATCCGTTGATAACAATCCAAGGCCGTATGATTATACCTGTCACAAATCTGACATTTAACAGGATTAGGAGAAAAATTATTTTGGGCCTGAAAATCACTGTTTTGTGGATACTGTAAACTGGGCTGGAAGTTAAACTGTGAATTGGGCTGATGTCCAGAGATTTGCGGCGGCTCATTGATAACAGGCTGAGTCTGATGGGTGATAAACTGCTTTGGTCCACCAGGAGGTCCAGCAAGTCGCGGCCCGTCAGATGAAGGCCTAATAACATAGTTTGGCCTGTTACGGCCACGACCTCGCTGCCCTTTGTGATATTGGGCTCCTCGATTAGGAGGCCCAGTTCTGCCGCCGGTGTTAGGCCCAGATGGGCGAAACGCTCCAGTCGCCGAAGATTGTCTTCCCTGTCCGTAGAACGCGACAGGTTCTGCCGGAAGAGGAGAAATTTTGGCCGCATAACTCAGTAAGCATCGTTCGAATTTCTCCAATTCCAGTCCTGTGTCTTCTCAAAACAGGTTGACATTTGCAATGAAAAGGTCAAATTGCGGATGTAAACCGCCGGCCACATATGAGATGAAATCGTCATCTGAGACGTCTGTTCCAGTCGCACGAAGTTCAGCCACTATGCGCTTAGCTTCATCAAGATAATCACTGCAAGATCTCGACCCTTGGGATAGAGTCTGAAGCCGGCGACGGAGATCAAATCTCTCCGTTTTATTTTGTCCTCCAAATTTTCCGGCGAGAAAACTCCAGACGGCAGCAGATGAGCGGAAGTGAAATACCAGATTCAAGACACGAGCAGTAAGTGTAGAATTGATCCAGCTTAGGCAATATTGGTCCTTCTTATACCAATTTGCATATTCCGGATTGGGTTTGGCAATATTGCCGTCGGTAAGAAATTCTGCAGGGGCCTTCTCCGATCCATCCACTATCGCCATTAAATCTGTGCTTCGTAAGATAGGCATGACCTGAGATGCCCAAATCAAATAATTGGATCCATCACATTTAGTTATAGTGACGGGAGGAAGAGTTTGTGCAATAAGATTCGCCATTGACACAGTGAAAGTTTCTGGGAAATGGACGAAGATGAGATAAACAGATACTCTGTTTTGGCAGAAAGACACACGAGTTGAAGCAGCAAACGTCTCGTGTGAAAGAACAAAGCTAGATGCTCTGATGGACGATGTGAACACACCAGTTGTGAACACTGCACCAGAGACAACAGAGAGCAGAAAAACACTGCTAGAATCGAATCAAAGGCGTGAGCCAAAGTGCTTTGATACCATGATAGAAATATGAGTAGCTAGAAAGATAAATGTGAGAAAAGATGCAGAGAAATGATCTGATCTTCAATGATCAGCATCATGTATTGTATATTGATTTATACAAGTGTGATATGTGTATACATGGTAAGTAGTAACTGCCTCCTAAATTAATCAACTAATCAAGCTAATCAATTACACTAATCAAGCTAATCATTCTCCTTAATTTGCTCTTTGAATAACTCACTAACATCTTCCCTCAAGAGCAAAGGGGGTAGAACCACCATAAGCTTGTCACGAAGAAATCGAAACCGAGTAGTACCAAGACCTTTAGTAAATATA
>JAOWBN010006169.1:0-11169 GCA_028565015.1 Pinguicula moranensis | reverse complement strand
AGAATCAGCTTCATACTCAACAATCTCAGGCCTTATGATAAGAATCAATCCAAAAACTACATCAAACAAGCCAAGAATAATTAATATGATGATAAGGCAATCAACAAAATAGAACAGGAAAGATAGTGATAATGTTGTTCTAGTACGCAAAATCCGAACCCAGAAAACTGAAATAAATCCGAACCCAGAAAACTGCTTATGTATATCATTCTTGTCTAAAGAATAATCACTAAAGAATAATCACTCATGTTGTTCTAGTGATAATGTAATTATCGTTTGAAGCATCCAAACCCAGAAAACTGACTCAAATTCCTTACCTAAAACGGGCTTAGAACAGATTATAAATCCGAACCCACAATTGAAACAGTTCTTATTAAACCTAAATCGCGCTTAGAACCCATTCAACCCTAGAAGTAGAGCAAAATAGAAGGGGTAGAGTAGTTACACGATGCAGATTCGAGCGGTTTCGATGCAGATTCGGCGCAGATTCGGCGACGCAAGTCAGTTTCTTCGACGCTGAGCGGCGACGCAGGAGTGGCGAGAACGAGTTCGACGCAATGAAGAATGAACGACAGGAAACCTAAATTCAGGGGCAAACTTGTAATTTCAAGATTTGGGTACAAATAAGGTTTGTAGAAATCCCCGGGCAGGTGACGGACACCAAACGGGGGGAAAATGGGGTATACAACACGAAACCTCGACTAAATCCGACGTATGTCGGACGCCAAACGGGGCCTTAGAGAGAGCATTTCGGGATAAAAACTAAACGTAGATAAACAAAAAAACTATCTTCGATATCTGCAGAAATTAAATAAAAGTGGTCTTCTGCGAATTGAAACAAGAGAACATACAAAAAAGAAATGGCTTTTCTAGCAGGCGTAAAAACAGATTCACGGATCTGGCGAATTTACGAAAAACAAAAGAAAAAATTGATTTTTCTCCAATTTCAGACGAAAAACAGAAGAAATAATTGATTTTTCTTATAGATATGACAAAATTAAACTAGAAAACAGAAGAAGAAAATGATCAAGTTTGATTGTTGGCCGAAACAGAAGAAAATGGCTTTTCATATTTTCAGAAAGAAATATAATTCGACCACAAAGCCAATGAAACAATTTATAAATGTTACAAGGAACGCGCAAACGTACCTGTTCTCCAATTTTTCATTTATTTGTATTTTAAATTCACGGCAATGATGCATCGGATTAGGATGACCGAGATCCATTGCCAACTGTACGTACATCCTTTGTTCATCTCGCAAACCCTAATTGCATATGAGGTTGCTTATATATCAACTCTAATTCACAGTTGGGCTGGGCTTGAGTTGATGAAGCCCAATTATTTTGACTGATATCAATCCACTTTTTTTTTTCAACACTTTCAAATTACAGGTTCGTTATGAAAGAGGACCAATTCAAACTTCGAAGAGATGAATTTAACAATTTATTATATTGCACATAAAATCGTCCTCTGTTCATTCCCGAACTCAATATCATCCTTCATCCCTTTGTAATGCAACACTTCTATGGGGCGGAGCCAGAAAAAATATCTAAGGGGGCCAAATTTTTTTTAGTTTACATAGAGTAGGTTAGACCGGGTTAAATGATGTTCGATTAGGTATGCACGTTCAAATATTGCGGTTGAACCTATAATAGTCAAATTTATTTATTATTTTTTTAGATTATTTTATTATCAATATCGATCAAATATTCATGTTCTAAAATTACTACGCTTGATACAGAGAAAACAACAATTTTTCAGTCTTTTTCGTAATAACAAATGTCTGATAAAACTATTCACCAAAGTATTAAATTATTAAAAATAATTATATAAAAGAATTATAAAAATAATATATACAATTCGAATTAATCGTAGATAATTACGTAATATATTTATAAATTTTATGAATAAAATCTGGCCTAATGATTATAACTGTAGAATTTTTTCTGGTCCACTTAGGTTTGAATCCAATTAAACCCAAATTTTGTTTTAAAATAGAAATAAAAAATGTTGCTTTTGAGTAGAATTTTTTGTGGTCCATTTGGATTTGAGTCCAATTAGGCCCAAGTTTTGAAATTGAACAAAAAAAAATGTTTGGAGTAGAAATATAAGTAATTGCGATGAGTTTTGATCTCATGATCTCACGGAAATTCTGCAAAACATGAAGCCAGCTCATTTGGACGAGATTTACATTATAGAACTGAACTATTACATATTTATTATTTTAGAGGGGACCAAGTAAAAATAATAATTTTTTTTACATACATTTTTTTTTAAAAATTCTGGGGGACCATGGCCCCCCTTCCTCCCCTTGCCTCCGCCCCTACTTCTAACTGAGTTGTTCAGACACTTGGCAATCAGGACATGTAGCAGACTAGAACAATAGTAGTATTTGTAGGTAAAAGTTGCTCATGCTGGATGGGAATTCATACAGTTTGTTATCTTTTGTTATACATGGTCACGGGCCTTTCCCTATGCTAGCATACATTGATTCTATAAACACCAACAATACCTTCTTCTTTCTTCTCATTGTTCCTAGGCTTTAGTTCCATTGTTTGAAGACTGCATTTCGATGTCAAAAATCTACACCAACAAAATCTTCTTCTTTCTTTCCATTGTTCATGAAGTTTAAATGTGGTCTCGTGAAACTCTCTTGGATATTGGATCTTTTGTTTATTTTTCTTATTGCTCCAGCCAAATGATGTCTGTATCTCCAACTTCTATAGGGGCAGCACCGGTTATACAAACACAAATTTGGGTTACTTTTACTCTTTTGGATATTGAATCTTTTATTTATTCTTTCTTATTGTTTCAGCCAGATGATGTCCGTATCTCCAACTTCTATAGTGACAGCATCGACTACACAACACAATTCAGGGTTACTTTTAATGAAAAGAATGTCATATGAATTCCATAGTGTATCACACAGGTTAGAGCCAAAGAAATGGAAGAGTATAAATATAAATGTGAAGTACAAACAGAATACTTTAGGACTAAAGTTTTTAGGGAATGGTTCGCGTCATGCAATTGGGTATAATTTGTTTCTATATACACACCCCAGCCTCATTTTATCAGTTCAAAAGAAGATTGCTTCCCCATATCTTGTTAAACATTCTCTTTTTTTTAAGTGACTAGAATCAAACAGAGTTATTTTTTTAAGAAAATCAGCGGTTGTTTTTCCACACTTGCTTAGGACAACTTAGCGGTAGCGCTCCTCACGCCAGGTAGCCTTCACATGGCACATGTGGATCCTACCTTGCCGCAGCAGATTGCATGCAAACCGTTAATTCACCCGTGAAGGTGCCAGTGCAGTTGGGCCCCACCGCCTCTTGTTCATTTTTTAATTTCTAATATGGATAAATTAATTAAAATTAACGGTTCTTTTTCTCCGAACGGCTCTTCTTTGAACTTTTTTCGAACGGCTCATCTCGATCGCCGCGGCCGTGAACAGTTTTGTGCTTCTGCTAGTATGGATTGGTTGGTCATCCCCGCCACTCCTGTTCAAGCGAAGAACCGGCGACTGCTCGAACCATGACGTTTTTCGAACTGAGTGGCAAAGTTTTGCCCGAATCGGTGAACAAAACTCCACGACCGCCACCGTGACGTTTCCCAGTGCGTGGGCAAGCCCATAGCACTCCCCGATGCCAGCGATAGGCGGTGAAGCAAACTCCGGTGACCAACGCAGCCGCACGCGCCATCGCCGGAGATTGCCGACCGTGCGGTTTTTGGCCATTTTCCGGCGCGTCTTTTGTCGTTTGCTTCGGCCATCACAACGGCCGTGATCGTCTCACCGACAGCTATCCTCAGGTGCAAAAGTTTTCGTTGTCTGTCGCCACACGCCGCCGCCTGACTAGCATTGTTATATTATTTATATTATTTTATTTATTTATAATCTTGTTGCGATACCTATTTTTATTCGCTTATATTCTTATATTCATTTATCTCTTAGTGTTATTGTTATTGTACTGAGCATCGTTTAGTATCGACATTTTTATTTTTTTTGGCTATTATCGTTAGTTTCGTATTATTTGTGGGAGTATTTGGTAAAAATTGAGTTCATTCCTTTCATTTAGCTTCTAGTATTCAATTATTTTTCTTATCGGATATGGTAATATAGATCAGACCAATAGATATGGTAACTTGAGATCGTGTCCAGTGACAAGGGGATAGGATAGGGCCTGGGAACAGAACACAGGGCTACGCTTCGGAACCTGGAATGTAGGAACCTTGACAGCGAAGTCTTTAGAGTTGGTAGATGTCCTCAAGAGAAGAAGGGTGAACATTATCTGTCTGCAGGAGACAAGGTGGAAGAACGAGAGGGCGAGAGATATAAATGGATATAAATTGTGGTATTTTGGGCTAGTCAGTGGAAGGAATGGGGTAGGAATCATGGTGTCTGAGAGATTCAAGGTATGCGTTGTAGAGGTGACGCGGTGCGATGATAGGATCATGACACTAAAGCTAGTGGTGAGATCAGAGGTGGTTAATGTTGTACGTGGGTAAGCACTACAGGGAGGCCTGAGCGAGGGGGACAAGCGCGGTTTCTGGGAAAAGTTGGATAGTATCGTAGGTCTCATCCCAAGAGAGCAGAAAATCATCATAGGGGGTGATTTTAATGGCCATGTCGGAGCCAGGATGGATGGGTATCAAGGTGTCCATGGGGTTCTTGGGTTTGGTGTGAGAAATGTCACTAGTACGGAGATCCTGGAATTCGCAGTGGCACATGATTTGATGGTGACGAATACATTTTTCAAGAAAAAAAAGATGAACATTTAATTACCTTTCAGGGCGGAGGGAATCGTATACAAATAGACTTCTTCCTTTTGCGCCAAGGGGATAAAAGTTGTTGTACAAACTGCAAGGTGTTACCAGGAGAAGCATTGACGTCACAACATCACTTTCTAGTGATGGACGTTATTCTGAGAGGAAGAGTGAGAGAAAAAAGACGTGGAGGTCACGAGAGGATACTTTGGAAGAAACTTAACGGAGAAGCGGTTGTGACCTTTAGAGATATGGTCGCCCCAGCTTGCGTAGTTCGGACGGTGGAAGGGATGATGGAGGAGGCAGAGCACTTGTGGTCAGTAATGGCGATATCTATTAGGAGAGCAGCTAAGGAAGTCCTAGGGGTTGCATCCGGTCGAGGGAAGAATGACAGGGAGGCGTGGTGGTGGAATTCGGAGGTGCGAACGAAAGTTTAAAACAAGAAAGATAGTTTTAAACAACTTATGGCTGCCAACGGGGAGACAAAGAGGGAACAATGAAAGGAGGCTTACCGGCAGGCGAAGTCAGAGGCAAAAAGAGCGGTATCAGAAGCTAAAAGCAAATCCTACGAGGGTATGTACAAGATACTGGACAAGAAGGAGGGTGCATAGGGTATGTATAAACTGGAAAAAGCCCGGGACCGTAAGAGTAGGGATATTGATACGATCAGGTATATACAGGATGATGAAGGAAAAAATCTTTTGACCGACAAATGAATTAGAGACAGGTGGAGGGGATACTTCAACAAATTGTTTAACGAGTCGCAAGAGTATGATAGCTCGTTAGGAGGAAGAGAGTTGGAGCGAAGGCCGGAAAATAGTCTTTGTGTTAGGCGAATAACGATAAGGGAGAAGCAGGAGGCTCTTAATGGCGAAAGCAGTAGGGACAGATCAGATACCAATTGAGGTGTGGAAGTGTCTAGAGGAGGTAGGGGTGCAGTGGTTAACGCACTTTTTAACGTCATACTACAAAAGGGACAAATGCCCGACGAGTGGAGAAATAGTGTAGTAGTGACGCTGTACGAGAACAAGGGGGACGTGAAACATTGTAGTAACTACCAGAGAATTAAACTACTAAGCCATACAATGAAGTCATGGGAGAGAATTATTGAACGCAGGCTGCGGGAAGAGGTAAACGTAAAACATAACCAATTTGGGTTTATGCCCAAAAGGTCGACGATGGAGGCAATTCATCTACTGAGACGGCTAATGAAGAAGTACAAAGAACATAAGCGGAGCCTACATATGGTCTTCATAGACTTAGAGAAGGCGTATGATTCTATATCGAGAGAGGTGATTTGGAAATATTTAGAAACCAAGAATGTCCCATGGATGTATATGAGGGCTATAAGGGATATGTATGAGAGTACAAAAACTAGTGTGCGAACCCCAGTAGGAGACACTGAGTATTTTACGGTGAATACAGGATTGCACTAAGGCTCTGCTCTGAGTCCGTTTCTTTTTGCGGTGATTATGTATGTGCTCTCCAAGGATATACAAGATGAGATCCCATGGTGTATGTTATTTGCACATGATATTGTATTAGTAGCAGAGACAAAAGAGGAGGTTAATGTTAAGTTGGAACGTTGGAGGGTGACACTAGAGACAAAAGGACTACGCTTGAGTCGTTCAAAGACAGAATATATGGCATGTAATTTTGATGATATGTTGGACGATAGGGGGATGAACGTTATGATTGCAAATCAAGTACTGTCACAAAAGGATAGTTTCAAGTACTTGGGATCAATAGTACAAAAGGATTGGAGAGGTTGAAAGCGACGTCACCCACTGTGTAAATGTTGGATGGTTGAAATGACGATTGACGACCGTAGTACTATACGATAAGAAATTTCCAAGTAAGTTGAAGGGGAAAGTTTATAGGACATTTATACGACCAGCCATGTTATATGGGGCAGAGTATTGGGCTATGAGGTTGTCGCATGTGCAGAAGTTTGAAGTGGCGGAAATGAGAATGTTGCGATGGATGTGTGGGTGCACGAGACTAGATAAGATCCCCAATGGATTTTTTAGGGACACATTGGGTATAGCATCTATTGGTACAAAGCTGCGAGAGGGAAGACTCCGATGGTTTGGACACGTACGCAGAAGGCATATTGACGAACCTGTTAGGAGAGTCGAAGGAATCCAAGTTGATGGGAGGCGTGGAAGAGGGAGACCTAGGAGGACGTGGGATGAGAAACTCCGATAGAATTTAGCGGGATTAGACCTCTCCGAGGACATGACCTCTAATAGGGCGGGTTGGAGGCGTAGGAATACTGTGCGAGAGGTAGAGAGATAGGGGTATGGAGACTATACAGGGTACATGTAGCAGGTATCGGGGTAGCACGTATTTCTTTATATACATACTTATCTATCTGCTTATTGACCCAACTCATTAAATATATACTAATTCATCTCCTTGTGTATGCAGGTTGGCGTTCATCGATCCCCCTCCCATCTCTCTCTCTCACTGTTTTTTTTTGTGTGTGTGTGCGTGTGTGTGTTTGAAGAGCCGAGGGTCTCCACGGAAACAGTCTCTTGACATCTTTATAGAGGTCAGGGTATGACTGAGTACATCTCACCCTCCCCAGACCCTATGTTTGGTTTGGTTTGGTTCACTCCGTTGTGGACATTTATGCTGTACATCCATTATTTTGGTCCACTGTCTTGTTTTTAGGAGTTAAATGGACGTGTGTGGATACAGATTTAGGAGTTAAATTTTTTTAAAACAATTATATATATAACAAATATAAATAAATAAATAAATAAAATAATAGGGCCCTATTCCTATATTCTTGACGCGAAAGGAAAACAGAACATTCGTTATCAATGGGTTCAAAAATCGCTATTGTATGATGGACCATAATTAACGTGGCCGTAACACAAAATTATAAAATCTATATTATTTTATTTATATTTGTTATATATATAATTGTTTTATAAATAAATCCACCGCAACCCCCACTGATAACCATCAAATTCGTCATAACCGTCGATGGTGGCGGTGGGGATGGCGTAAGGGTAGTGGTGGCGGATTACCACCACCGTCAACTACGGATAGCCAACGCTAAAAGTAGTAAAAAAAAACTATTTCTAGAATTTCTAATCAATTTTATTTTTTCTTGGTTTGGATTTTAGACTGGCTCGCATTGGTTTTTTGTTGTCCATGGGGGTTTTATAAGCACCTTGTGCATTTCAAGAACTACTAACACACTTGCCTCCTTTGTATGTTACTGAAAATGGTAAGATAGGAAAGTTTCATGTAGAATGTTGTCTGAACAAATTAAATAAAACGTGATTTTTTGGATTGGTGTGTATAAGGGTATCCTGATCCCAACGACTATAAGGTCTCGACAAATCAAGCCGTCGTTGATCCAGCGAGGGCCAAGTATCACCAAGATCATCTGGCCAACACTCTTGCTGCAATCAAGTATTTTTATTTTTATTTTTTTAACATTTTAATTTCTTTAATTTTTCCCGTAATATTTTTATTTGTTGGCGAGGTAAAAAAAATATTTATTTGTTAAGTCATATTTGTATTACTGAAAAGTAGATAAAAGAGTACAAAGAAAAAAAAAAAAAACAGTGATTCTTTCACGCAGCGGCGGACACCCTTTTCCCAGTCATATTTTTTGTCACAAGAAACTCATTATTAGAGTTAAATATTCCAACGGATTAAACACAAATATAATCTAACTTATAAGTAAATATGGTGGTACAATAAATCACCTTAATACTAAAATTTTAATGAGAGTAACCCATATCAGTCCACACGCATACACCCACACGGGCCCAAACCCACCTAAGCCGGATATGCTATATTTATAACACTCTCTAGTCCTATTTTTCAACCCTAAACTACTTTAGTTTCAGAATGAGTCTGTCTTGCATGAATCAGTAAACTGGTCCTCAGTCCAGGTTCAATTCATATCATAAAATGAAGGGAAGAAAAATAAGATCCATGAGAACCTCTCCACATGAAACTCAAAGGACGAATGACTGTAAATTACTCGAAAAAGTGATTGTGCTGAAAATTGAACTTACAAACCCACTTAAAAGAATTAATCTTTGTGGGCCTGGCAACAAGTTATTGGATTGACCATCTTGTGTCCTTGGTTGCTAAAAAACTGGGCTGACTTATTTTTTGTGACCCTGTAAATAATTGGGTCAACTGACTATTTGTCTAATTTTTTTCTGTAATTGGGCCGGCAAATCCAACCCAGCACTCTTCAAATCGAACTCAAAGTAAACGACATCTGGGCCGTTTAAACAAAATGAAGATTCAACGGCAAGTTTTCGTCCAGCTGGTCAATCCGTGTTGCAAGGGAAGTTATGATCTGAACCATCAATTTCAAAAAGGAGATCTGACGGTTGTTGCCTTAAGAAGCAGGCCAGCAGGCCGTTGCCTCGAGCAGACCAACCTGCGACCTCGTCAAACGTGACCGATCTACACCATCCATGAGGCAAATCCCATCCAAATCCAACGGCTTGCATGTAACTCCACCCATATCGACCGTCGTGCCCATTTGAAGTCGTTGATCGCGAACTCCATCCAACGATCAGCCACACTTTCCTCACCTCAAGAAGAACTCCTCTGTTGAAAGAAAATCTTACCGTTCAAACTCCCATCTTTATTAACGCTCAGGATCGAGTCAACAACTCGATTCATGTAAATTTAAAACGGACCGTCAGATCGACTCCTCTTAAACGGTCAAGATTAAAACCGGAAAAATATAAATATCCTACACACAGTAAAAACACATAACATTCACTCATTTTCCCACTTATTCTTCTCTGATTCTCAAGTTCTCTCAACCTCAGCTCACTTTTCTCTACTCATCCTCATCCAAGTTTCATATAGAACTTAGTCTGTTTCTCGACTAAATCTACAGAAACTTCACCATCCTCAATCAAACTCTTCGGATCTTGATTGGGTCTACAGAGTTTTCAAAACGTTTTCTTTCAAATCTCACTTTAACTTGTTAAAACGCACTTGTCTTTCATTAGAACATTGAAATCATTCTTCAAATCTGCATTATTTTTCATTCACACTCCAAATAGGGACATAGTCTCGGATCTCAAGTCTATACTTGCAGATCTGCTACTATATCATTTTTCATTCGGTAGATTATCTTTGATTCTATTATTTAGGGCAATTGTTTTGCCCAAATTTCAATTACTACATTGTATCACTTGTACTATTAGCCGAGAAAATTCATTGAATCGAATAAAGGCTACAAGGGCTACCGATTCTGGAGCGAGTACGGATATTAACTCTCCCAAACCACGGTATTACATCTTGTCCCTTACTATTTTTCTTTACATTCGGCACATATATTCTTTAATTGATTATTTGTTAATTAAATTACTTAGTATTTAACTTATAAGATTCCACACACCGAATCCTAACATATTGAATAAGCCAAAACTTGACATTGTCCTTTTGGTTGACAGCCTTAGTTTTTGTTTTATTTTTTCCTCTTATTCCGAAAATTTGATAGTCGAGGAAATAATCGGCAGACAGTTGTCCAAGGAGAAATCACGAGAATGCTGAGCCATCATTTAGGGGGCATAACTGGTGATCCGGGTTGTTTCCGTCGATGACACTTATCACCCATCGTCTCATTGGCCATCATGGCGTAGGCAAGGTTTTGAATGATAAGGTGAGATTCAAATTGAAAGGGTGAGAGTCAACTCGAAGGGTATGAATACAAATTATCTTAAAGATTTATTTTAGAAGTGGGTGGGGTGGGGCCAGGAAGTCAGGGATTGAATGCCCAATCTTTTTTTTTTTTGATAAGTAATGGAGTACACAGCAGTCGCTTCTTTCAAATCCACGGATCTACCGGAATCGGACTGACCAGGGAACCTAACCGAAGAGCGGTGGGCCGAAACCCGTTCAAACCCACGGACCAGCCTTCTCCACTATCCACTCAGGTATCCTTCGGACCCATTGGGCCCTCCGACTAATCCCAGAATAACAGCGACTAATCCCAGAATAACAGCGCCAGACTGCCCCCGAAGGGATTCGATCCTCCGACCTCTAGGCAAGCCCTGAGAATCGGATGACCACATGCTCAACCACTAGGCTAGCATGCCGCCGTTTTGAATGCCCAATCGTCCAGGACTCCAAGTTTTTCTTTTTTTGGTTTGACATTCAACAGATGAATGTGGGTAAATAAAATTTTCCTACTCTTAAAAAAAGGACAGGGCGTGGAGTGGAGCCTCCAAACTCCACTTTAAAATTGTGAATTAGTCGGTTTTGTTCGATTTCGATTTATAATTTCCTATTATCTACACGTGAAATCTGTCAAAGAAAACAATGTTGACACTGCTTGGAAGCTCATTCAATCTGCTATTCCCACGAAGGACTTGCTTCAGAGGAGGAAAATTATACAAGCTGATTTGC
>JAOWBN010006158.1:0-11170 GCA_028565015.1 Pinguicula moranensis | reverse complement strand
TATAAGAAGAATTAATCTTTTGTATCTTCTTAACTTGTTGTGTTTACTCTAATGTCCTTCCCATGCTTAATCCATAAAAGGCTACTAATTTTCTGTGATTATTCTTTTACAATGCATGGCACTCTTACTCTCAAGCAACCGTCTGTATCAAGTACTTTTTCTTCTGATTGCTTTAACTTTGTTCTATCTCAATCCATTATTCCATTTTATGTGAATGAAGCATTGTTGGTCGGCCATTGAAATGGTTTTCTTTTTCACTCAAATTTTCGTCTTTTTAGAAAACATAGTACCACCGTGATTTCTGTTCAAGATCTATTTCAAGCTCTGGGTAATAGTTGGTCCTTTCAGGTTCCAGATAAAGTTTTGATAAATTTGATGAATGTCCTCCGACTATTCCCCTTGGTCTTTACAGTCAAATAACTCATTCAAGTTCATCCTTTATGCGTATTGCTTGTTTTGGCATCTTGCCTCTTTCTCCCTGTCTAATTGGCTGATTCCCATATGACGATCTTTGATGTACTCTTTGGGATAATTATCTGGGAATCCTTTTTTACTTTATTAGCAACATCTAAAGATCTCAGTCCAGTCTGCAGTCCAATAAACACGTAAAGGGTTTGATATTCAGACACTCCATTAATTTATTGTTATATTTTTATGCCACAGATGCACCATATGCCTCTCTGAATATCACCAGGAAGACACATTAAAAATCCTGCCAGTCTGTGGGCATGCCTTCCATGCAATGTGCATTGACATATGGTTCCAGCAGCATTCAACGTGCCCCGTATGTCGAATATCTCTTCGCGAGCTTCCTGAGAAAAAATGGTTCATGCAACCCATGTTCTGCTCAGCCTCGAGATCCCAGTACAGTATGCAGCACTTCAATCCACATTACTGTCATTGCATGGCAAACAACCAGAGACGTGCATTTGGATCCCATAGCAGCCAAGCCGTTGACCCCATGCAGTCGGAGGAGGGAGTGGCAACAGGGAATAGGATTTGTATCTTGGTTGATTCTGACCATATGATCAAAATTTAGAGGGTAAAGAGACCTAGTTGTTGCGACAGTGCGGCCGATGACATACTAGATCACGAGAGAGCTTTGGAGAAGACGGTACATCCCCGTCTGCAATTCTACTGCTGCTATATCCACTTCCTTCGCAGTATCTATATCCTGTGTTTTGACGAAAGACAGACAGTTTTGGTAGTTGTATTGGATGTGAAGATGTTTCTTTGTATTCTGTGTCATGGATTCACTCTCATGTAAGTTGTTGATGGCGGAGCGATATATATATATATATACAGTATACACTGGCAGATCCTTCAAGGGTTAACCCGGATTGCACAAGAAACAATCCTTAGTATGTCGGACGTCGATAGAGCTTTTCAATTCAGGATCCGCCATCATGCGTATGCAAGCGAAGAGTTTTGAAGACTTTGTTTCTTTGCTTGATTTGTCTAGAAATTTTGATAGGTGAAATATCAAAAAGTTTCTTCTAAGCCGGATTTCATACATACCACAACCACTGAGTTGCGCAATGGATCACTTGATCTTTTGATAATTATTTTTGGAATAGCTCCTGATTTAAATTTAAGTTATTTTTTTTACTTAATGTTCTTTGATAATCTCTATATTTCACTAGTTTCCTACACATTTCACTAGGATTGAGCATTTGGAAGGTCTCCAATTCCGAATTTCTTAACAATTATTCGATAGTTCTGATCAAATTCGGTGAAGGATTTCAATTTTCGAATTGAATTTGAACAGAATCGAAAATTTGGGTTCGATTTTGGAAGTTTTCAAATTTTGATTTTCTGAAGAGGAAGACATGGCTGAGGGGATCACATTCACAACGATCGCCCCCGACCCGCATGCTCACAACAGTCCGTGAGACATGGGTTGATTTTGTACTATTGTGTTGTCTGCTGTGTTTTGTTGTTTATTTATTTTTTTGGAACTTTGACGTATATTTTGAATATTTATACATTAGAATAAAAATTAAAAAGATTAAAAAAAATTCTTTCGAAATTCCGAACATCGATTCTAAATTTTGAATTTCTGATTCCAAATTTCGAACCACAATCCAGAACGGAATCAGAAACCAGAATTCCATTATGAAATAATTCAGTTCAGAATCGAAAATTGATCATTTTGATTTTGAAATTCCGAAGCTCTAAGCCTACTTACTTCATATTTTTTAATAAGTTGTTTGCATTTTTTTTTATATTTAACTATTCAAATAATGCATAAACTATACTGTCAAAGAAAAGAAGATATTAATTAGGTTGGTTCTTCTTCATTTATTTTCTTCTCGCAAGTCCCAACCATGAATTTAATTCAATTTAGTAAATACAAATCTAGTATTCTTTTTTGTTTAAAATTAATTTGATCTTCATAGTTATGGATTGGTCATTAAAGAATACTGACCCCTGCAATACTGGAAAAATATGGTCTGGCATATGCCATATGGACCCCCACCCGCCACCCCGCTTATTTTCTTTTCATAGTGTAATTAATTTCAAAATAATATTTCTAATATAACTAATAACCCTGCCCCTTCATCACCCTCGTGATATGCATCTAGCCAAAATCCTAGGTTCTCCCTGCTTGTAAATAGCAAATGACATATTGGGTGGAGTGGAATAGCAAGTTAAGTAGCAAAAATTTCATTGAAAAATTTTCAGAGGTGAGAAAATAAAAAAATACAATATTTTGGAAACCCTCACTAAACAGAGCCTAAAATAATTTTCAGGGAGGGGGCTGCAGCCCCCACCGACCAAGTACATCCAGTGTTAAGGGAGAATTGATTTTTTTTTTTTTGAAAATTAGATTTTCATTTAAAGAATTTGTGCACAATGTGCACCTGTACAGATGGACCCATTTGCCCTTAATTTACATGTCTAGTGTGGTTTATGAAGGGACATATAGGTAAAAAGAAAAACAGGGAGCAACTCTTCTTCACCTCCTCGTTCTCTCCAATTTCTTGCTGCTAGGCGTTGACTTTGTTGCAGATTTCTTTTTCTTTTTGCACCAATTCCCATTATTTGATCTCTAGTTGTTCTTTTTGCCCACCGACTGCCTACGACAGCAGAAATTCCAGAGGTGGATTCTCCAGTCATCTGGGATGAAATCGTCTCTATTTTAGATCTTGCAGTTTCCAACATCCGAGGTGAAGTTCACATCCTGACTATCGATGTGGTCTTTTGATAACCTGTTTGCAGGTAATTCCTTGTGTCTTCAATGGGTTTGAGACTGTTCCTTAGACTTACTATTAGCAATATCATTCAATTTTCTGCTGGGGGCTTCACTGCACATTTTTTGAATTTTGTCCCCTTTTCTAGAATTCAAATTGTAGGCATATTTGGGGGGTTTCTAAGCCAATCTCCCATACTGTAACTATCCGTAAGCTTGTGTGATTTGAAAATTTCCCATAGTCCAATCTGGATGTTTTCCACTGTTTCGTCTTCATGTACCCTGCTTTGATTGAAAATGGCTTTATTTATTGCTTCCCAAATTTTCCAGCTTGTTGTCGTCTAAATAGTCTTCCAGATCTCCTCGTGTCTGCTCCCTTTTATCATTCTTAGGTGTGCCATGAAATTCAATTCTGGTTCTTGCATTAGGACAACTTGGTGGTTTCCAATCCGGCTGTAGCATCTTTTCCAAATTACATCTGCATAAGCACATGAAAAAAATAAATGAGATACAGTTTCTAACTCCCTTTTACAGAGGGAACATATAGGGTTTTTATGGATTCCCCTCCTGATTAAATTGTCTATTATAGGGATTCTCTTTTGTAGGAGGCGCCATCCGAATGTTGCTTCTTTGAGTGGTGAAGTTTTGCTCCATACTTGTGCAAACAGGTTGTTTGATGTTGAATGTGTACCATTTGATATTCTAATTTCTTTTATAGGCTGTTTTTACTGTGTATGCCGATGATGGCTCTTTTTTCCATATCCATTTATCTTGACTCTGATTTTGTTAGAATGATCTCAGCTGTCTCTGTCTTGATTTGATGTTGTAACATGTGTTCTTGTTGAGAAAGTGTTTCATTCCATCTCCATGTTATGTTTTGATATCCATTTTCGTCTGTTGATAGTTTCTGGCATATTAGGCTGAACTTATCTTCTGTTTTTGCACATAGTGTAGGGTATAGATCACACAGTCTATAACCCGTTATCCATTTGTCCTACCAAAAGTAGGTATCTGCCCCCATTGCCTACCTATTTTTTTTTTATATTCCCCCAGAACCATTCAGCCATTCTTGTGATAGTTAAAAGTTGTCTCCACCAAGTAGAGTAGAAAGATAAAGATTGTGTTGGACTTTCGTACAGAATACACCTATAGAAAACCCCATATTTGCTCTCTAATACTTGTTTCCAGAGGCTTTTATCTTCATTTTGCAATAATCTCCAACCCCATTTGCCCATAAGTGCATCATTAAAGCTTGACATTTCTTTGACACCCAAGCCTCCATCTTTTAATTCTTGGCAAATATCTTCCCAAGCTACCCATGGTATCTTTCTTATATAAACATTAGCCCCACCCCAAAGAAAATTTCTTTGAATATGCACTATCTTCTTTATCACTGTTTTTGGGGCTTTGTATGTGGACATATAGTAGACTGGTAGATTTGTTAGGACTGCTTTTAGTAAAACCATTCTTCCTCCAAAAGTGAGTTGCTTATGTTCCCAGCTGTTCAGCCTCTTTTTCATCTTGTCTAGCATTGGATTCCATAATCTGCACCTTGCTGGATTATCCCCAAGTGGCAAACCTAGATATGTAGTTGGCAGTGCTTTAATTTGACAGTTTAACTCTTGTGCAAAATCATTTAGTTCTGCTTCTGGTATGTTTATTCCTATAAGCTTGCTTTTGTTGAAATTCACTTGTAGGCCACTGACTACCTCTAGGCATTTGAAGGTGTATTTGATAGCTTTGACATCTGCTAGTGTGCCATCTCCAAATATTAGCGTGTCATCAGCATACTGCAGTTGTATGACCTTTTCTATCCCCATGGTAAAGCCTTTTAGCAAGCCTTCCTCATAGCTTTTATTAAGCATCATGTTCAAAGCTTTTGCTGCTATTAGGAACGGAAAAGGTGATAGGGGGTCACCTTGTCTAAGTCCTTTTGTAGCTTGAACTCCATGGTTGGGATACCATTTACTAGGACTGAAACCATTGGTGATGATATGCAACTATAAATCCAGTCATTCTATTTATTATTGAAACCCATATTTTGCATCATTTCCAATAAGAACGTCCAATCTACAGAGTCAAAAGCCTTCCTAAAATCTACTTTGAACATACTGCACCTTCTACTGGCTTTCTTTGCTGAGTCTATTATCTCATTTGCACACACGACCCCATCACTAATGCTTCTGCATTTTAAAAAACCTGACTGATTCTTCGAAATTACTAATGGTAGAACTGGCTTTATCCTATTCGCTAACAGTTTAGCTAAGACCTTGTATGAGCAGTTTATCAGTGAGATAGGTCTGAATTCCTCTGGTTTGATAAGTTGAGGGGTTTTTGCGAACAATGTGATGAAGGACGAGTTCATCCCTCTAGGTAGGATGCTTGTGTGATGGAATTCTTTGACAAATGCCGTAAAATCATTCTTTAAGACATCCCAAAAGTGTTGAATGAAAGTAAAGTTCAGGCCATCTGGGCTCTTAGTTTCGTTGCAATCCCATACCGCCTTCCTAATTTCTCTTTCTGTGAATTCCAAATTTAGGAATTCATTCTGCCCCTCAGTGACCATATGTAAGGCTGGAATTCTGATTTTTGGTCTTCTGCTGCAATCCTGCGTGAACAAGGTTTGGAAGTAGACTTTTAGACCATCTCTTATCTCCTTTACTTCCTCAACCCATTGATTTCCAAAGTATAGGCCTAGGATATCTGATAGATATCTATTTTTTAGTAGAGATGTATGAAAATAACATGTGTTTGCATCTCCTTCCTAAAGCCATTTCTGCCTGGTTTTTTGCTAAATTATTGAGGTTTTCATTTTCTGCAGCTTGTATAATTATGACCAAGCTTCTTGCTTTTGTGGGGGGTGCTTGTGTTATTTTTATATCTAGTATTGTGATAATATTCTGTGCTTGTCTAATCTTTGTGTCTATGCTGCCATTCTCCTATTGATTCCATTCCTTAACTTCCAGCCTCAATGCCTTGATCTTTTCTTTTAAGGCCTTGCCTTTGGATTCAAAGTTATTGTTCCTGTTCCACTCTGTCTTAACTACTATAGCAAGGGATGGGTGTTTTAGCCATGCATCATAGACTCTGAAGGATTTTGTTCCCCAATTTTTGACTTCCTCTGTTATGAATAGGGGGCAATGGCCTGAGAGTTGTCTGTCAAGGGTGGACAGAGTTAGATTAGGCCATACACTTATCCACTCAGTGCTTAGGAGGATTCTATCTAGGCAGCTAGCCCCTTGTCCATCTGGTTTAAACCATGTGAAATCTGTTCTCTGAATGGGAATATCCAAAAGATCAATTTCAATTAGGAAGTTGGTAAACACTTCTGATTCACTTTTGACAAAAGTTGACTGCATTAAAATCTCCTAAGATCAACAAATTTGGGTTGCATTTCTCTCTCTGTACTCCAATAGTTCTTCCCATAACATTTTCTTTTCTGCGAAATGTCATGAAGAGTATACATTGATTATTGAGATTGGGATGTCTCCCCATAATCCTTCTATGCCTAGACCAAATGATAGCTCCCAAGATCATTGCAGTTTAAAGCAGGATGATTTCCATGTGAGAACTAAGCCCCCTGAGGCTCCCATTGAACTTTTTCACACCATCTCAAAGTCCTCATGACCCCAGATCTTGCGCATTTTGATTCTCTTTATGGATTGAAGTTTTGTTTCCTGCACTGCCATCATTTCTATTGAATGTTTTTTCAGTAAGTTTCTTAGCAACCTTGTTTTTGTACTGCTCCCTAGTCCTCTTATATTCCAACTGACCATCTTCATAGGGAACCTTGTGGGACTTCCAAAATCTGCATATCTTTGCTCTCTGATGGTAGAGGTTTGGAGTGAATTGACTCCTTCTCGCGCACATTCATTTCAATTTCACATCCCGTGAAATCAACTCCTATTCTCTGGCCATAGTTCCAAGTATCCGTGGCATCCCTTTCTATCTCTTTACATGCTGGGATACTTCCTTTTTTTTTTAAATTATGCTCTATATGCCTTAGCATCTTGTGAATTTTAATCAACATTTGTTGTTGCTCCGTAGGTCTATCCATTTGCATCATGCTTAAGCTAGGATCTAATCTGCCATATTTATCTCAAAAAGCTCAATTAACTCTTCTGGGGCATCCAAAAATAGCTTTATTGCAGGCTTAGCTATAGGTGATTCTGTTGTGATTCTAGCTTCTGATTTGCCTGGACTTTCCTTTGCAGATTCTGGTGATGAGACAATTGGTATTACTTCACTTCTCTTGCAGATGATGCCTTTGTTCTGCTTGATTCTTCAAACAATACTTTGTGTTTCCCAGATTGTTCATGCTGCCCAAGCTCAGTTACGATCGGCCAATCTACCCCATCCAACTTTTCCAAGGTAGTTTCCTTTTCTTCTATCAGTGTATACCTATTGTTTGATTTTGATCCTGACGTTTCCTGCATCTCAGGTTTGATTTTTGAGGCATCAGTCTTCTGCCTATATTCTTTCTTCTGAATATTCTGAGTTTTATACTGATATGGCAGTTGGACTGTGGATATCTCTTTATTTTTTTTACAGGCTCTCTTGTGTGTAGGTCATTTCTCGCAATTACCGGTGGCCTATTTCTCATGTGGCTGTTGTAATCTATTATCCTGTTTGGTAGGCATGATGCACAGTAAGTTTCCTCTGTCCCTCTTATCAGGTAATATAGGCCCTCCACTTGGATTTTTCTCTGGAACATAATATGATCTTGGATGGAAGTTTGTATTTGTATGTTGAATGATCCCAACGTTCTTCTCTGGTAAGTGTTGCTGGATGTCCTAATGAAGAAGTCGAATTCCTCTGTAATCCATTTATAGAAATGGGTGGACATGCATGGATATGGCACTCCTTCCAGTTTGATCCAACAATTCCTCTTCAAGTAAGCATCAGACTCAGCTCCAGGGCTCCAAGGATGTAATGAGGTAAATAATTCCATCATTTCTTCTGATTTATCTTGTAGTATGGCTTGTTTCTGGTGTTTTGAACCAATAATCAGCAGCCTGGAATGGGTATCCATTATACCCAATTCCACTTCTTGGTGACCCAATTTCTTTAGGGTATTTTCAATGTGATCGTCATCTGCATCAAAAGCCAGGGTTGCCACTATGCTGTGCTCTAGCCATTGAGTTTCAGCTTTTTTAGGGATGAATTCCCCCATATATTTGACTGTTTGCTCTTTTTCAGGTTGGAATTTTCCTCGTAGGGTATGACCAACCTCTTTCCAACTTACTCGTACCTCAGGATTCTTTACAGTTCTGTTTCTTCGTGCCTCGTACTTTGGGTAGTTTATCTCCATGAGATCCTCTCCTATCCATATACCTCCCAGTAGTGGTTTTAGATCTACTGATTTTGCAAAGCTGACAAAACCATACCAGTGTCCTTGCGCATTTCTTTTGAGAGGGCAATGCAAATCTTTGACTACTCCATAACTATTGAAGAACTTGTAAAGATCTTGTTTATGCCATTGTTCAGGAAATTTTGCAAAATATTATTGGAGGTTTCCTGAATTCGTGCAAGGAACTGCTTTGAGGTAGGCTTTTTCCTCCTTTGCCACATTTCTTCTTCTCTTTCTTTTTGTTTCTGGAATCTTAACCTTTGTTGCAGCTCTTTCCTCATCTCCTTACCCTTTCTCTGTGTGTAAGATCCTCAGTTTCACCTTGGTTCTCCCCGGTGCTATCCGGAAAATGAAGCAAGATAATATTTATAGGCCAGATTGGCAAAAGTATATTTCTGCAGTTGTCTTCTTCCGGTCACACTACGCTGGCCGCTTCAGCTCCAGCCAGACAAGCCGTTATCAGTTGGTTAGAGAGAAGGCAGAGAAAAACAAGAGAGAGAGAAACTAGCCGTTCATGTTGGCAAAAAAAATACTAAAACTACAGTTTTATTACCCTACCCAATTGAATACCATAGACCATATAGATCAGGGGCGGAGCCAGAAAATGAAGAGAGGTGGGGCCAAATTTTTTTTAGTACTGATTATCGTGAGTCGGGTTGTGGAGATCTTGTCGGATCGATTTAAGTTGCAAGAAATTCAAGTAATAAATTGAAGTGATTTAATGATCATGGTTCATCAATCACGGCTACACCTCTTAACCAAAAAAAAAATCACGGATACACCTATATTTGAGCTCTGACTAAGCGGATTCACAAAAGAAAAAAAATCATTTGAGAGATTTTAGACATAAGATCAGATAAAATTGGGATAATACTAGGGGTTGAAGTTGTGCATATCATTCTTTCTCTTTATATTTTTTAAATCTTTTATACCCCATATATTTATGACAATACCATCTGTCTTCTTCTCTCCTCTGCACAGTAAATCAGATCTTCATCCAACGGTTCAAATTACTTCTTGGTTTTTAAGTAAAACGTCATCGTTCACACAATATAGTAAATTCACACATCCCCGAATTCATATTTTATGGGATAAATATTTTCGTACGTGAAACTAAATCTTACAAGGTCTGTTGCAATTAAAAAAATAATTATTATTATTTTCTTTTTATAATTATATAACTAACTAGTAATAAAATGAAAAATTAAAGAATCAAGCAAAAAGTAGTAGTGGCACATGTGTTAGATTTTCCTTTGATTTCAAACACAACACATTTAAAAATATTCAAATAAAAAATTAAAAAATATTCACATAAAAAGGTCTTTGAGAATGCCTTCGGGATTTGAACTCGTGTCTAGTGATGTAAATTCCCCTCTATCCATCTACCAGCTAGGCCGGATAAAATTTGCTTTTCAAAGTAAAATAAATGTAATTTTAAAGGGGTACCAAACTATAAAAATAATTTAATTTAAATATAATTTTTTTTAAATCTTGGGGGACCATGGCCCCCTGGTCCCCCTTGCCTCCGCCTCTGCCATAGACCATAGACCGTAGTTAGTGTCATTGAGTTTGATTCAGATCGACCCAATGAGGCGTCAGTCGCTGGCGTCGGTTCAGAGGTTTGCCTGTGCAACATGTCAGCCATTTGAGTGGATAATATTATGAAGATCTCACCAGACTTTGTGAATTGTAATATTTTCTCATTGTTCATCATGTTTCTTGGCAAAGGCGAATCAAAAAAAAAAAATTTGCCTACCTAGCAGTCATAAAAAAAAAATTACTAGTTCAAACATTTAGGACCCGGATGGGTCTTAGCTTTGATGTATTTTTTAAAAACAATGGCCCAATGGATCTTGGAGGGCAAGGATTTTAGTTTTCACAATTTTAAATTTAATTTTTTTAGGACACGGATAAGCCAGAGCTTTTGTGAGTTTGAGTATGAATTTATGGATCTGAAAAAATGGCGGCGCTAGAATAAAAAAAATTGAATTTCAAAAGCAGAGGCAAAAAGATAGGGTTTCAAGAGCAGAGGCGAACGATTACAGATCCAGCAAGTGCATTATGCATATCAAATGGAAGTATCATGTTATTCGGGAGTTTGTTGAAAACAAAGACATCAGAATGTGCAAAGTAAGTACGGACAGCAACACAGCTGATCCGCTGACAAAATCACTTCCCCTAGCACAGCATGAGAGAAATATCGTGTATGGGTATACGCTACATGAGGGCTTGGCTTTCACGCTGATATGTTTTTTGTATATGAACCTATAGGGCGTGGTACGTGGTACCTGACTAGCTCTAGTTCAAGTGGGAGATTGTTAGTTAATGACCTAGAGCATTGTGCTCTTCTTAGTTTCATGTATACTGAATGATGAAAATCATTTTGTGTCTTGAGTTTTGTATATATATATATATTATGGATCATTTGTGTTAATGACTCGAATTGTGAAACTCCATAATTTAATCAAAACTCTAAATTAGTCCCTAGTCTAAAAGTCATTAGCAATGGAACAACTAGATGACTATATCGACTAGCATGTGGATTAATGTATGATCATGTTTCACAGATCATTGATACGAGGTATCTGTTTAATCGCATGAAATATGAGTGTACGAGGTACATGAAT
>JAOWBN010006147.1:0-11171 GCA_028565015.1 Pinguicula moranensis | reverse complement strand
CTAATTCATATAAACGCAATACCCCTTCATGATTTTCACATTAGAAATATCACCTTTTCCGAAGAATAATGTGTCATCCGCATAAAGTGAGTTGGTGTAAATAAAATCACTACATCAAATATCTCGTAGCCCTGCGTGAGATGCAACTTTCTTGATGAGTAGATTTAGCCCATCCGTTGCAATCACAAATAATAAGGAAGATAATGGGCCGCCCTGACGTAATCCCCTCTTAAAATTAAATATACCTGTAGAGGCACCATTTACAATAACCGAGCCTGAAGAGGTGGCTACACAAGTCTTTATCCAACCAATCACTCTTTCACAAAAACCATAGTCCGCATCATCAAGAAAAGATGTTCCAAATTTGTTGAATCAAAGGCTTTGGCAAAATCCACCTTTAAAAAAGTGGTTGGGCTACCCAATTTAATCACATAATGCAGAAGCTCATTCGCTAGTAATGCTCCATCTTGGATTTGTCTCCCTTTAATAAATGCAAGTTGTTGGAGAGATATTAGCTTGTCCATGATTTTTCTCATCCTGTTGCCGAGCAATTTTGACAATAATTTGTACACACTTCCAATTAAAGATATTGGACGATAATGCCCAAGTTGAGAAGGAGAGAGTACCTATGCTGCCAATATGATAGAGTAGAATTAAAGCCCCTTACGAATCTTCCAGTACGATGAAATTCTCGAAGGAAAGCAATATACCCATTCTTAACAGTTTCCCAATGCGTCTGAAGGAAATAGAAATTTATTCCGTCAGGGCCTGGGATCTTTCGACTCGAACAAGAGTATAAAGTGTCAAATATTTATGCCTCCAAAAAATCACAAGTGAGCGACAAATTATCTTTAGCCAAAAATATAATCACAATAAAGCATAAGATGTGGTCGCATTTAATCAGGCTCCTCAAAATATTTCACAAAACAAGAATGAATTCCATGCTTGACAGCAGGAATGGAGTCCATCCACACCCCATCAAAGAAAAGTCCATGTATATTATTCTGGTGCCGCCTCTTTCTTATACAAGCGTGAAAGTACGTAGTGTTTCCATCCTCTTCCCGAATCCACCTTGATCGTGATTTTTGATAGAATAAAGATGCTTTATGATGCAAAGATATCCACATCTAGTTATTAGTTTATATGGGAATATATCTATGACCAGCAAGCCTCGTGCAGCAAATTTCGTTTTGCTTTTGTATTATCTATCTCTTCCCAACCCTGATTTTATATGGTCCTAGCATGGAATACCAAGTTGGGAAAATCCTACTTGCTTATCTCATTTTAATTGTACAGCAGTGAACACTTGTGTAGCTAATTATTTAGTAATAGATGAATAGGAATGATTATCCTATAAATGGTTCTTTTTTGTTTATCTCAGTTATATAAATTTGTAAGATAGTTTGATCTGATCTCATTTTCTGTAATGTAAACTAGTGATAGTTATGTTTTCTGACATGGAGTATTTTATGGCATGAGCATGATCTTTCATTTCTTATCAACTGTTGGAATCTGCTACACTTGCAATGATATTTTTTCAGGTTACAGCATTCTATAATTATTGGTTTGGTTTTGCAACGGTACTGGATTTCTTCTGGTTAGATGAGGTTGGCGATACGCCAAATAGGCATTATAGGAGGCGATTGGAGGAACATAATAAGAAGTTTAGGAAGAATGAGAAAAAATGTGTAATGACATTGTCAGGCAACTTGCTGAATTTGTCAAAAAGAGGGACAAGAAAGTGGGGGATATACAGATAAAAAAGAATGAGGAGATCAAGATAAAGAGAGAGCAAGTGAAGCAGAGAATGAAAGAATTAGAGCGACAAAAGGCAGAAAATGCAAGGAACTATGTGGAACTCGATTGGGCCAAGGTGGAGGAGGTGGAAGTAGAAGAAGATTTTGAGGGTGAGCTGGAGGATACCGAAAGGGAGTTTTATTGTGTGGTCTGCAGCAAGAAGTTCAAGAATGATAAGCAATGGAAGAACCATGAGCAGTCTAAGAAGCATAAAGAGAAGGTGGCAGAACTTATAGAGGCGTTTAGTGAGGAAGATAAAAGATTTTGAAGTGTGAAAGGGAATGAAAGCGAGGCAGAGGAAGATAAGGAGAATGATGGAGAGATACTGTGAATTACATGTCAAATAATTTAAAAGAGCAATCGAAGGATGGTTTTGGAATTCGAGAAGACGTTAGTGATGATACAAAGGCAGAAATGTCCGGCACGAATGAGTCAATAGAATCGGATAGTTATGGTGGCGAGGATGGCGTTATGGTGGCGAGGATGGCGCATACCATAATGCTGATACCGTGTTGTCTCAGCGGCCATGACGCCTGATACACATGATTTGCCTAGTAAAATTAGGGAATTGAATCTGGCCGGTGACATTTAAAAAAAAATGTTGAATTCACATCCCATCATACACCAGAATGTGAGGATACTATTCAAGGGGATGATTAGGCAGGAAGGGAAACAAGACGTTTGCCCTACTGACTAAATATATATTAAAATTCTTGGATATATATTTTATTTATTTATTTCGCAGGCATCATTAGGCTCACGAAAAGTGTTTGTACTTTCTTTACGTCATGTTGGTTCTTTGGGTATTAAGGCCCTGTTTTGCGCAGCCTTCTAAAAATTATAATATAATTATAAGCACCTTCCCGCCAAAAAATAACTCTTCATTTTTTCAAAAAAAGTTCTTATAATCCAATTATAAGCATAAGAGGGTCTGTGCAAAATACCCCTAAGTGAGTGAATCTGCTAAGGAAAAAATAATAATTTTTTTAGATAAGTTAAATTTCATACGAAAAAATATTTATTAAGTAAGGAAAAAAAGAAGGTTGTATGCTAAGTTTTGCTAAAGACAGTAGTCAAGTCACTAAGCAATTAGTGTCCATTACAAATGATGTTAAAGGAGTCACTATTTTTGTGCTGATAATGAATTAGATCAAAAAGACTTTATTAAATTTCAGTACTTCAATTAATGAAGTTGTTGAAATCTTATACATCTAATGACGCAGTGCATCTTGAGTCGCAACAGAAACAACCTCTTTTTATAATTACAAGGGTAAGGCTGCATACATCTGACCTCCGACATCAACTTGGTTGGAATTATAAAGGTTTTGGTAAGTCACTAAGCAATTCTAACACTATTTTCAGGTAGGAGCTAATAGCTCTGACAACATATATGACAAGTGTGGAGAGGAATTTGATTTAGGGTAATACTTTTCTTTCTACTTGACCTTGATCTTCGCAACAGTTTATGTTCAATATGAATAGATTGTGTAGACCATAGAACGAATCTAGTTGAATAAAACGCATCCATTTGTATAATTCATTTAAGTATGAATACAGACTCATACCTGATTGATACGGAAGCGTGTCAGAACCATAATCTCCTGGAATGAAGTAATCATGTTGAAGGGGCTATAAAAGTCCATTTGGAATTCACGAACCAAATCTCTTCCCTGATGGTGATTGGGAACAAGCAGAAAGAAAATTTATATTTCTGGTTCTCAACACATGAGAGTTGTGTGAGGGTGTGTTAATCTCTGTAGGCACATAGCCTTATATAAAGATTTATCTAGGTAGTTAAATGTGCTTGTGGTTATGTGGGCTTTAGGTTTAATCAATTAAGTAAACGAATTAATTATATATTAATTAATCCAATAGCTCTCACTCGGCCTCGTAGGCCATATCATTCCACGTCTTAGCATACTTAAACACTCGGTCACATTGACCGTGTATTGTCATGCATCTAACTTGTAAGTTCCCTCTTGTTTCATACGGGAAGTGGTTGGTGCAACCTTATTGTAACTAGTAGTGTCATATTAAGTCATCATTTAACTAACATGACACTTTCAAAACTAACTGTACCCCAATCCTCTCTGCATCACCGACAGTGATGGTTAGTTTCTCCAGTGTCGTGGCTGGAAAACTGCCTCAAAAGTATCCTGAATTTTACTACACGAGCTAAGGGGTAGCAAGTGGAGAGATTAGGGTCGAATCCATAGAGAAAGGTAGTGAAATCTGCACTGCACTGGTCTTGTTTTATGTTGCTGTCAAAACTCAAAACTGAGGGGGGGTTTGATCAATAAAATACTGAAACTATAACTAACGAACTAATGATGAAATATAGATGAAATATGAAGGAAAGAACACACTTCTGCTGACCTTAAGTCCATGAGATCATGCATAAAACAACTTGGATCATAGGTGCACTTATCTTGTTTTTCAATGATACTTAATGTGTGGTTTTTAAACCACAGCTTCCCATATTTAAGTACTAACTCCTTAACCAGGTAATTAACACATTTACTCCATAATCAAAGCCATATTAAGATCAATGAAACATCATTAAGTGGGTGAATCTAAGAGTTTTAACCGAAACTCATTCCTTACAGATATGAATTTCACTTGCCCTTTAGAATTGCATACAAGTAACCAGATGCATTGTCCAATCACAAAAAGAGTAAAAAAAACTATGCCCTTTTTTTAGCCTTGATCCCTAGCCAAAGGTTTTTCTGAATGATTTGTGTAAAAGCTTTGCCCCTTCAAAGTGCACTCTGTTTTGTGTTGTCCAGGCATGTCATATGAAGGATATCCATATGGATTTCCAAGCCTCCAAATTTGTTCCAGTTGGTTTACCTGAGCTGAAATCTGTCAAGTATGGAGGGGGGTTGCTGATTGTTACCTCCATTCTCCTGGTATAGCCACTTCCTGATTCCCTGCCAAATAGAGGTAGTTATAGGGCATGTGCTAAATAAGCGTTCAATATCCTTCTAACCTGAGTGATAGAGAGTGCAACTGAGGTCTTGCCCTGCATGTGCTAAATAAGCGTTCAATATCCCCCTTCAAAGTGCACTCTGTTTTGTGTTTTAGTGCATCTAGGTATGTTTTCTAGGCCAAGATGATGTATTTTTTCTATGAAAATATGTTCCACAGGTTGCTGAGTTAGATGGTTTCTTTGTTTGAGAATATTTGTTCATTTGTATCCTCAACATGTTGGTATGCTGCCTTCATAGTATATGTTCCATGTAGGATATCCTTGTAGTTGTACTAATCCTCACCCTCCATAGCTGGTGCAATGTCCTACGAGAGGTAAAGTAAGTTAGTCAAATGTGAATGCTCATGAGGTTTAAAGTTTTTTCTCCATTTTAAATGCCATGTTCATCAATTTTCTTCCCATATCTCTGCTTCCACTACATGGATATTCTTTTCTAGCACTACCCTGTTAGTGCTCTGGAAATAATTCTGCCAGCTTTCTAGAGTCACACCATGCATCATGCCAAACTAAGCATTAACTTGGCACGATTTCCCCTTAAGAAGAACCTTGATGCAGAGAGAGTTACTCTTCTTCTTGTCTCCTCATATGAGCTGCATAAACTTCCTATTTGGTGGAATGTGCCTACGAAGCTGGATGTCGGTGCCTCAACTAGCCTACAACATAATCCCAAGCCTAATGTTCAACTTGAACAGCCCCATCCCGCCATTAGTCTAGAGCTTAAAAGTGATCCTTGGTCAGGTCCTTTATATGTTGGCTCCCTGAAAATCCTAGATGGATTTCGGGAATTCTAGTTAGCCTTGAGAAGGGCGGGACATCTGAATATTATTGTTAGCCCACTAGATGCTACAAGAGTTATTTTATGGGAAGAGGGCATAAGTGACCTTAAGTCTCCTTAAATTGGCTTAGTTGTCCCTTGAGGCTGTTGAGCAGTGCTCAGGTACCCCTGCCGTTAAAACACCATGCATGGATCAAGATCTATGGTAGCTTAGTGGGAAAATTGGTATGTATAGATGATACTACCACACACAAAAAAAGATATCTAGATGTTGCCCAGTTGCTTGTGGAAATCCCCCTTGTGAAGCTAATCCCCCCATGAATTAATTTTACTATAGATGGCAAGATATACCTACTACATGTGCAAGAGATTGCCACAAAATTTAGCTGTGTTATATGTGATGATCTGGACAAGGATATGATAGATAGCACAAGTAGTGAATGGACTGAACATAACTCTGGGTATGATATTTCTCTTGATGATTCGGAATAATCAAAAAGTCCTACTGATAATCAAAGGAGTAGCCCTCCTGAAAATGAAATTGCACAGATATGCCATGAAGGCTTAACTGATAAGAATACTCAATCATGGTTTCAAGGAAGACTTCTTTGGTGGCCAAAGTCAATCTCTCAATTGTCCTTATATACAGTGGGCACCTCACCTGTGAGATTGGTTGATCACATAATTGTTCAGCCTGACTGTCTAGCTTATATACCCCAGTCACAATAAGACATGCTGGTGGAACTTGATGTTCCAGATACTATGGAAACACTATAGGAAATTGATAATCGAGCATTTGACTCACATGAGTTGAACCAATTGCTCAGACTGATTCTCCCATGGTAGTGGTGGAAAATCTGATTGAAATCCATGTTGGGAATGATAATCTTAAATTGCATGAGTCTGATAGAAACCTGAGTCAGTTTGGTGATTTTCCTAGCCTTGAGACAGAGGTATATTTAACCCCTCCACCAAAAGTGATAAAAGTCAGAGGTAAAGGTCCTAAAACCCGAAGTCAAACTCTCAAGAAAGTGGCCTTGGAGCGGGATATGCAAATTGCTAATCTAGAGGACTGGATTGGTCATCTGATTAATCAAAAATCCATATGCTCTAATGGTGATCATTCTCTTAAGAAAACTAACATCTTTCCATACCAAAT
Source organism: Pinguicula moranensis (assembly GCA_028565015.1). Lineage (NCBI taxonomy): Eukaryota > Viridiplantae > Streptophyta > Magnoliopsida > Lamiales > Lentibulariaceae > Pinguicula > Pinguicula moranensis. The sequence goes on along the minus strand of JAOWBN010006147.1, from coordinate 4,451 downwards.
CAGAGCTGAGCCTGAACTAGCAATGAGCATTGGGACAAATCTTGGTATTTCATATGATCCTAACCCTGAGATAAGTCTCCAAATGGTGATGAAACTGAATTCAAAGCAGCTCTCATCTAGGGGGAATGCAATATATGGTACTCAGCTGCTAGAATAGATAAAACCTATTCAAATAAAATGATCACATATAATGTGAGGGTTCTATGTACCCAGGCAGGAGGAGGCGTGTTAAAGAGCTAATCAATAAGCAGTGAGTAGACTTAATCAGTCTACAAGAAACCAAGTTGACAATTGTGGACAGTAAACTTTGTGAATATCTATGGTATAACTCAGATTTTGACTTGATATTTCGTGGATCGATAGGCCAATCCGGGGTATCCTTTGTATCTGGAACAAGAATAAGTTTTGTAGAACATCTATTCTGCCAGGATTGTGGGGTATGACATGTCAATGAAACAATGAGGTGAAATGCAGTGTGATGTTGAATGTATAAGGCCCCTTTGAGCTCCAAGTTAAACTCACTCAATGGGATGAAATTTTTGAGCTCTATCAGGGAAGATGGGATGATAATTGGTGTGTCATGGGTGACTTTAATGCGGTCCTGGAAGTGTGGGAAACAAAAGGACCTTCTCAACATGGACACCTATCTGAAATTAAAGACTTCAAACAATTTGTCAGCAAAATGGAATTGAAAACCCTTTAGATGGAAAGAAGACAGTTCACATGGTGTCTCAAGTCCCTGAGATCCATGAGTAGGCTGGACAGATTTTTTGTTAGCAATCTATGGCTAAATAATGAAATGGAATGGATTTAGACTGGACTGGACAGAGATGACTCTGATTACTGTCCAATCCAACTATGTCCTAAGCATTTGAACTGGGGTTCGAAACCCCTCAAGGTTAGGGGTGGGCGTTCGGAATTCGGAATCGCCCATTTCCGAACCGATCCGTATTTTGTTTGGAAGTGGTATTTGATTTCCGTTCTGTTCCGTATTGGAATTCGGAATTCGGGATTCAGAACGATGTTCGGGAATTTGGAATTTCCGAACAGTAACAAAAAATTCGGAAAAAGCGTTTCGACAAAAAAAATTGAACTAAAAGTTTAACTATGAAATAAAAATGGAATTATGTTGTTTCAACCTTGCATTGCACGATATATCGTAAATTAAAAACTAAACTACACAAAATTAGACTTACAAAATTAGAACTATGTTGTTTAACTATGAAACAAAAATGGAATTATGTTGTTTCAACCTTGCATTACACGATACTAGTAATTGCCCGTGCCCTCAGGGCACTGGTGTCAAAACATACACCAGCCCTAAAAAATAAAAAAAAAATAAAAAAATAAAAAAAAGTGACACGTGGACCAATCGGCGTCCACGGACCGAAAATTACGTGGACGCTGACATGGACCGTTGCCGCATTATATAATAGATATACATTGTATATATTTGTTTGGCTAAGTAATTTGTATATATTTAGTAAAATATTATTAAATTCAATCACAAAACTTTTCAAATATTTATAAATAATACGACAATAATATTAAAGACTCAAATACGATTAAATAAATTAAAACTAGACTTTGAATCTTGAATCACCCACAAACCCTAAATATTTACATCCGAATGCGTAATATTTTTCTTTTTTGTATTGTATTTCTACTTATTTAATATTTATATGATTTTCTATTTTTTATAATTTCTATTAAAATAATTAAATTATGTATATTAATATATAAATATATATTATAGTATATATTTTATTAATATTAGTATTATATATACTATGTGAAAAAGTAAAAAAATTAATTAAAAAACTAATGGCTTTGGCCATTAAATTGTTCATTAAGTTGTGTTTGAGTATAAAATATGCTCTTAGTAGATCTGCTTCAGTGATAAAGGAGAAAGACCTGTCTAGATAGTTTTTATTATAGGGTGAATTACAAAGTTTAATGTTTTCTTTTTCTACAATGTAAATATCACTACCCAAAAAAAATAATACATGAAATAACCGTTTATAGATTAAAAAAGACTAACAAGGATTGGATAAAACTCAATACAGATGGAGTAGCTTTGAAAATCCAAGAAGCTCAGGCAATTTATGGGACTACTGAGAAGAATTCAGGGGGATAAAAATGGGACTTAGGCTCTAGGTCAATGACCAGTACCATGAGGATAATTGCTGATATTCTAGCTAAGCAATGAGCACACGGTGTCTCTAAACACTACAACAGCCTGACATCGCTTCCAAAAATAGTTATATGCATGCTAAGACTTCAAAGATGGGATTACCAAACTTACGGTTATGCTGAGAGGGGCTACAACCCCAACTATATTTTTTGGTTGTCCCTTTAAAGGATTACCGTCCTTAACGGTGAAAACCTTTTTTTATTTAATGTACTGTCTTTATTTAAAAAATCTTTATCATTTATACAAATAACAGAAAAATTCAATTTTTTTTTAGAGGCATGTTAAACATACTTTTTTTTTCTAAACAGGGTCATCTTCTCCACACTGGTGATTGAGATCACGAAATGAAATAAAATTTGAGAGAATGAATAGACCCAAATCATGAGAAATGATATAGCGCAGGACAAAAACAGCGCAAGAGAGCACAAAATTGATAATTATACCCCGTGTTAGTTTCTGCATTAGTGATCAACACGAGGGTATAATGGTGAAATTGACTCTGTTTTGCGTCGTTTTGCTCTTTTTGTTTTGCGCTATATCATTTTCGCCCAAATTATAGTTGGAAACTTCATATACATATTGCATATACAAATTGAAGAGGTTATTGAAGCAAAGGTTGTTTGAAATTTTGGTGAAAAATGTTAGAAAAAAACTCAATTTTCAATTACTCGAGCTTGCATCTATTACACATTTTTTTAGCATTTCTTATAAATTGATAACCATCCATTCATATTCACATGAGACTCATCAACGTAAACTCATCTCAATCATCCATTCACGTAGGTCTCACTATTTTTTTATATTTTTCTTGTGATTTTTTCTTGCACTATGTCATTTCTCTGTTTTTGTAGCATTTCTTATAAATCGATTTCTAAGTAACTCTCTGCTACGAATCTTCTAATCTAAATGGTCAGTTTTGTTGACTTTCCTTATAGGGACTAAGGAGTAGCGTGCCTATTTGCGTGAAAATTTCTCTTAGGACGTTTGGTTGGTGCCTTGTGAATTTGCCAACCAAACGAAGAAAAAATTTAGGATTAAAATATTAGATTATATTAGTTATTTTTTACAGTTTGATGCAATTTGTACGCCACTGACGTGTAGATCTGATGACTCCGGTCTCCGAGCACGTGCGCCATGTCTATAGCTGAATCGTTCCTTCCTCTCTTATACGCAAATGTTCTACCAACTCATATTGATCTGAATAATTGGTCAAACACCATATCCCATAATGATACTAAAACTCAATTCATTCAATAATTTAGACCTTTCCCCACAAGTTTGTAGCAGTAGGAGCTTAATTAATGTGAGTTTTTCTGGTACAATATGAATATGGTCACTCAGATTGCAGTAACCACTTGAGACTTGAGAGTTGGAGAGGAATAAATGAAATGAGAAAAACGAAAAAGAGGAGAGAGTTGGACCAGGGTGCAGTAGGGGTAGGGTAGGGTAGGCGGTGGTGGGTCTTTTCAGTTATGGTCAGATTACACTCACCGCCATTCCTACTTCAACTTCCTATTCAATTCTTCTTCTTTGTTCCGTCCCGGATCAGTAAAGAAGCTAATCATACTAGTGTAATTAGACCCTTTCTACTTTAATGCAGAGGAAGCTGCATTCATTGGCGTCTCATTGTTTTGATTTACATAAATCCTCGGCGAAAATTTATTAGTTCTCGTCGGGATTCTATCAGTGACGTAGAAACAACTATTGCGGCTTTCAGATTTCTGTTGTATCTGTTTTCTTGGATTTGGGTTGTTGGCAATTGGGATTCTTGGTTACCAAGTGCTGGGATTTGAGCTGGTGGATCCTATTATTGAGCTGATTACCTGAGTTTTCTGGGGATCTGAGATGGGTTCTTCTTAAATTGAGCTCCTGAGGGGGGAATTGGAGAGGGGAGGATGTCCTTGAAGAGCAGAGGACTCAAGTCAGTTTCCTTCAAGAATGTTGTTTCGAGAAACCTCACTCGTCTTCTCTGTATTGGTTGTTTCTGTGCTGGGATGCTCTTTACCAACAGGATGTGGTCAGTGCCGGAAGTTAAAGATGTGTCAAGTCCCAGAGGGATTACAGAGGAAAAGCTTAGCCTAGTTTCAGATGATTGCGATCCTAATGCGTGCAACCTCAGGTGGCATTCTTGATAGAGCTATTGAAGCAGAAGATAGGAAACATGGAGATTTTCTTAGACTGGAACATGTAGAAGGATATCTGGAACTATCAGCTAAGACGAAGACCTATTTAATCACTGCTGTTCAATTATGGGATG
>JAOWBN010006136.1:0-11172 GCA_028565015.1 Pinguicula moranensis | reverse complement strand
AATCCGATTACAAAAGCCTGGATAGCGGTAGGTCACATGTGACTTCATTCATATTTTTGTCAGTTCGATGCAATTTAGTGTGCAGAGGCCACGGGGAAGTAGTATAAAAAAATCCCATTCTTTATAGTTGACTTGTGGATACTGTACTCTATTGTAACTTTCGATGGAATAGGTGAACGATTTGACATTTGTTCCATCTTAATGAACACAGTTTTGTTGCACAGGTTTCCTATGGAATGGATTTTAGTCTATCAGGAAATTCAAGCAGCATATGCAACAATTACTTGTGATCAAGAGTTTGCAGAGCCCTGTACAAGAATTACTTTTACATATATTGGTAACATGGGAAAAGTGACAGCAAGATAACCAAAACTAAGAGAGAATTATAACTGAATCTTGAACACAATTTGACCAGAAGAGAGAATCAAACACCACCAGCACCCTTTCCCTTTTTCTTCATATAGAACTCAAGCTCCTTGTCTTTCAATATGTATCTATACAAATGCGGATTGCAGAGGTCACCAAGTCAGACAAGATGTTTGAGAAAGTTTAAAACGCCTAAGACAAGCATCATATCCATGCTTACCCATCAGCTCTACCACACTGGCCAGGGCGAGAGGAAAGGGAAACAACCTGCCGGAACTAAACTGTTCCTCCACATGAGGATCGATTTCATGATCCACCTGCCGTTTCTCTATCTTTCTTAGCACATAATTGCTCTTCTCAGTTTCTGGCGCCGTGCCTTCTCCTTCCTATCAAGTTTTGGTCAGACTAGGTAATCGGAACCTTTAAATCTAAAACTGAGTAACATTGGATATCAACTTCGCTAAAAGCAGTGAAAAAGCCAGATAGAGGTGTTGTACTCGTCCAGAATTTGACTGCTGCTAGTCGGAGTTATGGTTAGAGGTTCGTCGTGGAACCAGAGAGAGGATGTCTAGAACTTAGTCAGGGGCTAACAAGATGGAGATCGATGATTCAGCTGAAAGTGTCAGCAAGATAGAGATCAGTTGGAAGAACAGGCAAGAGTGACTAGTATCGATTTGGGAGCGCCAATGCGATTGAAGAGTGATGAGAGTGAGACTCCGTCTCAGAAAAGTCGAGAGTGTTCAATAGAGTGTTGATTAGCTGTGCGTCGGCCAAAGTGTTGATTAACCGTGTGCTGGCGAAAGTGTTGATTAGCCGTGTGCCGGCGAAAGTGTTGATTAGCCGTGTGCCACCGTGCGTTGGCCAGAGTTGTGATCAATCGTTTGTCGGCCAGAGTTGTGAGAAGCCATGTGTCGGCTAGAGAGTAAAAAGAGAAGTTGGATAAGCCAAATTTGGAGAACATACTGGGTGACCCAATCTGCAGGTTTGGTGGGATGTATGTAAATTAGGGTTTTCTTTCTAAGTTTTTAGTTATCAAGTCTTGGTGACTCAAGTTGTGAGCAACTACACCTCACAACTGTGAGGTCCAGGGATCGATACCCGCCTGGGTCGCAAAACGGAAACGGCCTCTTTTTATAATTATAAGGGTAAGACCCTAACTTAGTTGAGAATATACTGGGTAAAGTTGCATTTTTAGCTCAGTTCCCCCGAGCTCAAGAGGACGTAGCCTACCGAGCTTAGGGGGGACGTAGCCCTAAATTGGGGTGAACCTCTATACAATTTGGTGTTATTGTTTTCGGTTTTACGATTTGGAAATCTGAAGATCTCATTGGTTGAAGATGAATCAACCATTAGCCAATATCTAACAATTATTCTATAATGAAATATTATTATATATTATTTACTTACTTTATTTTTAAGTAATTTTTACATGTATCCCCTATATTATGTGAGATGAGGTCATTTACCCCTGGTTCAGTTAACTGGATAACTTATTCCATGTGCGTTCTAAAAAGGGCCCTCTGCCCCTTAGTGCATTTTTAAACTAATTATTTTACAAAAATGACAACTTTCTCCTTTAATAGTTATTATGTTTGTATGCTTTATTGGGCTTTAAGAGAATTTATGTTGGTTACATATAATTTTGTCGCCTGTTGTTTTTGGCCATTCTGCTTTCAAAATAGTCATTTTATTCTATAATTTAAAAAATAGGCAGAAATCCCCTAGAGGTTAACATTAACTTTTCAACACAGATTAAAATTTCATATGTTGCGTCCGGACGTGTATTACTATCGAGTGTGAATTGACCTTTTTGTAAGCATATGGACAGTTTTTTTTGGCTAATTAAACTTTCATTCAATCAAAAGGAATTGTTACATAGTTAGCCCAAAAGAGCTATATATACCCCTTAACATTAGGCCACAAAACTAGATAACTGCACTGGTTGCATAGGTTACATCTCTCCTCCTTTACTCTGCTTTATAATCATGAACCTGATAATTTCCGGGGGTGGTTTCTTCTCAAGATAATGGGACAACATAGCCATGGGCATCGAATCCACTCAAAGATGCTTGCTCCTTTGTATTCCATGTTTCTAGCAGTGATCCACAACCACATATTACACTTGATCCATTCAACTTTTGATGCACAGCTAACTGAATCAAACCTGATGGAATTGTGTTCTCTCCATAAGCACCAAATGGTTGAATGCCACAATGCCTTCCAAACATCAGCTCCTGCCAAACCCCTCATATGGTTCATGTGGCTGGCAAAGTGCAATGCAATTTCTCCATGTCCTTCAACATAACTCATCTCAAATCATGAGTAGATATCTGACCACAGCTCTATTGCATCCGATAAATAGATGTGTAATCGTTTCCCTTGATTCAGCACACATGACACATAACTGAAAATTTTGCGGTATCATGACCCCTCAGCTGACTAGTTTATCAATTGTTGATACTCTATGTTGTAATAAACGTCAACAGAAAGCTTGCACATTCTTGGGTGGAAGCTTGCACCATATCTTAGATAAATCTGTATTTGCATAAGCAACATTACCATGGAGATGACTTTGGGCTGCATAAGCTAAGGATACAAAAAATAAGCCTGAAGATGAGCCCTTCAAGTACCAGAAATCTGAGCCCTCAATGGGCAAAATTTTGCTTGACAGCAATTGCTCAAGTTCTCTTAACTTTTCTGCTTCTCTTGTACGAAGTGGTCTCCTGAAGCTAAGGTGCCAGCTTTGAACATTCTGATGCTGATAATAAACATTTGCTATCGTGTGATTTTGCTGAGAACTTAGGCAGAAGATCCGATCATAAATGATAGCGAGACATCGCTCCCCTGTCCAGTTTGAGCACCAAAACAAGGCTTTATTCCCTCTTTGATTTCAAGAGTTGCTCTACTGCTAAACCATGTTTGCCTGGAGATGGACCAAATATCCTTCCAGCAATGAGAGACAATATCTGGAAGTGTAACCAGGGACCAATCACATTGCGCATCATTATTTTTGTAGTATTTCACACGTACCACATCACCCCATAAGCTTGTTGTGTTTTGTTGAAGAATCGAAAGCCACTTAGCTAACAATGCTTTATTCATTGACCCCATATTTTTTTATGCCAATCCACCTTTATCCACTTCTCTGCATAAATCTATCCAACGAATCCAATGGATTGGTCTAGAGGCTAGAGGTGCTTCCACAAAAAGGCGTTCATCAACTTCTCAATAGATTTGTTAACTTGCTTGGGAGCCAGAAACATCAAATAGTAGTAAATAGGCAAGCTCAGTAATACTGATTTTAGGAGTGTGACTCAACCTGCGAATGTTAGAAATTTATTTTCCCATGTCAATATTATTCTCTTGATGGTTTCAAGGATAGGCTCCCACATTCCGAGTCTTCTCGTATTTCCTCCAAGTGGGAGTCCAAGATATATGAAAGGTAAAGTTGGCATTGCAGATTTTCAGCATAACCTCTCAGCTATTCCTGACTTATGTTGATACCAAATAGGCGACTTTTTGAGAAATTTATCAATAATCCAGACACAAACTCGAAGATTCTCAAAACACCGTTTAGTGTTCTAATATTTCTCCTGCTGCCAGTAGTGAAGAGTAAGGTATCATCCGCAAATTGCAGATGTGAAATGGCAATCCCTCCAACCTTCATTGCTGTGAGATCCTTTTTCTCAACTACTTTGTTTAACAAAATATTTAAACCTTCCACAACTACCAAAAACAAGAATGGAGACAAGGGATCCCCCTGCCTTAATCCACGCTAAGTTTTGAACTCTCCAGCGCTGCTACCATTAACTAAAATTGCTACATGGGCTGTGGAGACACACTCCCGAATCCACTCTATCCATATATGGCAGAAACCAAGTTTTTGCAGCATTGACAACATGAATTCCCAATCAATCGTATCGAATACTTTTGCAAAATCAACCTTGAAAAGAACCGTAGGTTTCTTTGATTTTTTAGCATCCTGTATAATCTCATTTGCCACCAAGATACCATCAAGTATTTGACGACTCTGCAGGAAGGTTGTCTGATTTTTTGCTATGACTTTTTGCATAACCTTTTTCATCCGATTAGCTAGAATCTTCGCAAGAATCTCATAGCCACAATTTACTAATGAGATTGGCCTGTAATGCTAGATCTTCACTGGGTTAGAGATTTTAGGAATAAGTGTTATAAAGGTAGAGTTCATACATTTTGAAAGTCTCCCTTCTCTGTAAAACTCTTGTATGAATGAGATAAAATCCTCCTTTAAGATGTTCTAATGTGCTTGTATAAAATGAAAATTATAATCGACCAGACCAAGGCACTTGGATGGCACACAGCTGAATAGAGTGGTTCTCATTTCTTCTTCAGTAATCCTTGAGATAAGGAAGGCATTATCCTCAGCATTTAGAATTTGAGCAGCTGGTAGGTCCAATGAAGGGCGACCCCATTGATCTGAAGAGAGCTGTTTTGGTAATTCCATGTTTGATCTCACTGACTTACTCTGTCCACACCTCATTTATGTATAGCCCACGGATTTGATCTCTATACCAATTATTCTTGATTTTGGATTGAAATATCGAGTATTGTTATTACCTTCCGTAATCCACATGGATCTGAATTTTTGCAGGGTTAATGACTCCTTGGCTTGAATAACTTTGTGTAGTAGAATCCATGTTGTCTGACGTTCAGCTATTTGAGTCTCAATTAAAACCGATTGTTCAGCTAATTGATCATAGACGTTTAGTTCACTGCATAGTCTTGCCTACTAAACCAAAGATAGTCGTATTCCAATCTCTTAGTCTACCTGTGAGTTGGCGCAGTTTTTCACATAGAACATAGCTTCTTTGACTTGCAATATACAGTTGACTCCATTCGGATTTGACAAATTCATCAAAGCACTCCTCTTTCTCCCAGCAGTTAAGAGTTCGAAAGACCTTAGGTCCCCAATTGGTAATATCAATTTTCAACAATATAGTCCTGTGGTCTGATTGTGACCGATCAAGCCCCACCTGGTAAACTTTAGGCCAATTTTCCATCAAGGATGTTGATAGAAGAAATCTATCAATTCTGCTACAACAAAGACCACCCCTTGATATACATGTTTATCTCATCAACTGCAATGGTAAGTCTACATGTTCCGCATCAAGAATAAAATGATTGAAACTTGACATCTCAACACCTGGCATAATAGAATTGCTTCTACGATCAGAAGGCGCCCGAATAGCATTAAAGTCTCCCACTATGCACTAACTTCCCAGGGGATCACATTTGATTCGAGAACTGATTTGGTTCTAAGTCTTTTTTTCACCCTTATAGGGCTTGTAGAGTAAACATTAATTATTTTTACAAGGATTTCCTCCATCCCCCGAAATCTTTCGATACCCAGACATCCTATTTTTGTCCAATAAGTCAGTATTTTGAAGCTTGAACGATGCTAGATACAAAGAATACCCCCTGCACTGCCATTTGGATATGACGATAATCAAAATCATCATTAGGCCACAATCTTTGGCATTCCCATCTATTTAATGATGACAACTTGGTTTCATGTAGACATAGTAATTCTAATTTTTGCGCGATGATCAACTACCTTATTTCGGCTTTTTTTCCTGGTGAGCCCAGACCACGAATGTTGTAAGAGTCGATCCACATTAACTAGATGACGATCTTTTTTCTGAAGTACTGGATAGAAGTTGATTATACTGTATATTGTCTCTATTCTGCATATGAGTGAGTTTGGAAGACAGATCAACTCTAGATGTCCTAGGACTCACACCTAGCTCAATTGCCAAGTCTATTATCTCTTCTTCTTGGGAAGATGCTTCTTGATGATCAGCTACTGTGGCTAAGTCTCCCATAGGGGATATAAGGGATTCCTAGATTCTCCGAGTGTGAACCAGAAGCTTCCTAGTTGAATCACTCATCGGCTCTTGATATGTACTGATTTAGATGTTCTTGCTGCTAAGAAGTCTGGAAATAACTCAATTAACAGTATCAAGTCGGACACTGATCTAATTATCTCAGTTGCTTCTTTTGAAATATCCATACCCGCCTGTCCTTCATTGTAATTCTCCAAATTTTTGAGCCGCAAGCCCAACAAATCATGTTGTCTGGCCAACAATGTCATAAAGCGTCCTTGGGTTGGGCTCATTATAGATCTAAAATTATCTATATCCTCACCAGTAGTAAGGCCCAAATGTGTTGGCCCCTCCTTGACTCATACCGCTTCACGACCGCTGACTTTTCATGGGGTTCATCTACTACAGCTTTTTGGTTATCACCTGACATCTTTGGTTCTTTCATTACCTCTATTTGTGTAAGAGCCTGGGAAAGGGCTGAGGCTATCTTTGTAGGTTTATTGATTGGTGTAACACTGATATGGTAACCTTTTTTATAGAAACCAGAGGGATTTTCAGGACTATACATATGGATTGATTGTCCATACAATTTTCTTTGGAATTCCTGACATTACTCAGCTGCACGCTTTCACCTAAGAGCCTCTCTGATAGTTTGTCTTCCTCGGGAATCGAGTTATCGGATTTTGCCCCGTCTTTGCCACAAATCATCGAAGGGGCAGCTGAAATGGCTTCTGCATCAGGGTTAGATGGTGCTCCAAAGGTAGACGCATTTATTTCTGTTACTTTCTTTTTTTGTAAACCAAGTGCGTTGCTTTTTTCCCAACTCTGGCCACTCCTCTGAGAGATGTGCTGCATATTTATTATTTCTCCCCCACGGAAAGTTTTGTTGCTGCCTGAATTGCATCCCCTCATAATAAATGTGTTCTTCTTTCACTTGAATGTTGAAATTTTCTTCTTCCGTTACAATTTTAATCTTCTAAACCAACGGAGTGTTCTGCGCAGTTAATACCTGAATTTTGTCAAATTGCATCTTAGAGTGTTTTAGTTTTTTTCGTCTATCATCAACAGAGAGCCCAAGTGTGAAGCAACTTCAGTGAAAAAGTCTGGATACCAACAGTGCAAGGGAGTACCCCTAATCTGAAGCCAAGTCGGTCTCATCAATTTACCATTCACTAGACGCCATGGCCGTAGGGAGTGAGTATTAGGCTTCATTGCAGTGGCTGAGTCATTCAAAAGTTCCAGTTGGTCAACATTGTTCTTTAACTTCAACAAAACTTCTCCTCCCTCCAAACGTACAGCAAAGCTCTCCTCATATCCTGAGTGTCTCTGCAACTTATTCATTGAGTTCAAGTCTACAATCGGTGAAGGGAATCCCACTAGACAATAGTTCAGCCACTCTGATACCGTTGGGTCAAGTTTGAAAGAGATCGAGATACCACTTTATGGGATAGTCACTGAGTTTTCATGATCGTGGGGCACAAGAATCTTCTAATGAGACGTTGTTATAGTGGTATCACTTGCCTGATGTGCCGCTGGTAATTTTGCAGCGCTGACCTTAAGACGGTACGAGCCCACCCAAATGCCATTGAGCTTGCCCAGAGTTTCCTGCCCAGCGGACCTTTGGTATAGTGAACGAAACCGAAGCGATTCCTAGTTATTGGCTGCTGCTTGTGGATATGTATATCTGAGACAATTCCATAAGACGAGAATACTTTCCACATTTCATCCTTTGACCAAGATGGTGGGAAATTTGTAAAGTAGAATGAAGTAGAGGCTAGCCACAGTTTTTCTATGAACACAGAAGGATTTCTCATACTGCCCTCAGGTATTCCTTTGTCTTTGCTAGAGTTTTTCTGCGCAGGGCTTTTCATCTCAGTCCATTTTCCTGTGTCCACTTCTTCTTCTTCATTTATCACTGGATTTACAGCTGAGGGCAAAGTGGTTGTTGAAGCTGATACCATCTCTTACCGACAAGTTTATGATGTAGCAAAGAACCAATCCACAGTTACGCCTATCGGTGAGCGCACCCTGACCAGTATAAAAAAGATGTAACCAAAGTGGACAGGCACGGTTCCGTTAAGCTGGATTTTCATTTTTACGGCGATGTACTACGATTATCAAAGGGTTGCTGTGCTATGTATTTTATTTGGTCTTCCCATCTGAACTTGCCAAAATTGTTTTTTTGGATCAATTGCATATGGACGTCAATGGGCTATTTTAAAAGTATAGGAGGATTATCCAATAGCTAAACCACGGAGGGATTAATGGCTATTACTCTTTATCCAAAAAGATGATGTAACGACATTTTATTCTAAATTTCAGCACGTCTTATGACATAACGTAGTTCTAATAGACAAGCTTATCCCTATGTAATTAACTTAAGTCGTGTACCAAATCGGCAACACGCAACATTCGTGGACACAACAATAGAATGCCAGATTTGATATTAGTTTCAAAATATTGAACAAAATAAAAGAAAATAAAAGCCGTGGCGATTATAATGAAAGTCTTAATCAGCGCGGTCTCCAATCTCGTGGACAAAGTCAATTGAATTGAGTAGCGTTTCAAATTTGTGCATCGATAAAGTTGAGTCGGACTACATACGACGCGTATGTAGTCCAATTCAAATAATCTCAACATCAAGAGGAACTATCAAACCCGTCGACTCCAACAAGTCGTCTCCTCCGTCTGGTACAAGTCTACCAGTACAAGGCACTTGATTGATCACGGAATACCATACGAACGTCTACGTATTGTACTTAGCTTGATCTCATTGGATTTTACGCGATGATCGTACGACGGACGTGTTGAAAGTATATGAGATCGGCACGTGTATGAGACCAATACGAAAGGCTCAAGATTAATGTTGATCTCTTTAATTGCTAACCAAAAAACAAAAGTTGAGCTCTTTTTTAGATTTATCTGAAAACAAATTATAATTAGGTTTCTCCTTTTCCTTTTGAATATTTGAAAAAAATTATAAATAAAATAGAAAAAGTTATAGAAATAGTGTTAGAAGTAAAAAAAATTTAAGATAACTAAGAGCCTATTTTCCAACTTTTAAAAATTAAATTATTTTTTATTCTTTTTTTTTCAGATTATTTTAAAAATAATATTTTAAAACTCTACTTCTGATTCTTTTTTTTCCAGTCAAAACTACTTTTTTCAGAAGTAGCTACGAGACTACTTTTTCTACTTCTACTTCCAATGACAATTTTATAAATAAATGAAAGTTATCTAAAAAAAAGTAAATAGCAAATTATTTAGTTATCTTAAAATTTGACTGCAAACACCATTTCTATAACTTTTTCTATTTTTTCATAAATTTTTCAAACAATCAAAATTTATAAAATTAAAAAGAGAAGGAGAAATAAAAAGAGAAAAAAACTATGAGTACATAGCAGACTCAAATAGTGTTTGCAATTAAACTTTTTAAGATACCTTTCATTTATTTATAAAATTTCCATTAAAAGTAAAAGGAGAAAAAATAGTAGCCTCCTACTTACTTCATGAAAAAAAAGAGTTTGACTAAAAAAAAAGAGATGCAGAAGTTGAGTTTTAAAATACTGTTTATGAAATAATCTAAAAAAAAAGAGAAAAAAATCTAATTTTTAAGAGGTGCAAAATAGAATCTTACTTAGCACACAAGCCTCCTCTGAGGCTTCCACCTTGTGCCTAATTTAGGTTTGGTCTATTGGGAGAATCTAGTTGACCTACTATTCTTTTTTTTTTGATAAGCCAAATTTCATTAATATGAAAAATATGTACAAACAGGATCAAACAAGATCAAAACTAATACTACTTCTTAGTGTAGAAGTAAAACAGCAGTGATCAAATGACAGTCAACTATGCAGGCTGCCATAAAGATGACTACAGGGTCCTTACACATGCACTATTACATTCTCAAACATATATCATGCCCTAATAATGGCTATCAATCTAGGCTAGCCCAGTTAGTGAAACTCGAATCCAAGTTAAATATAGATTTATGCCCGGTTGGACCGGATCACCCACCTAATAAACTTCAGAGTTTACGACATCAATATTCACTCACCTAGCTCCACCAGAATCTATCAATAGGTTTGAAAAAAATGAAATTAGTAATGAAGTACAATAATTCTTGAAGCAAGTATTTTCCTGAACTACTTGTTGACTTTTAATAGGCTCAGCTAATTTCAGAATTTTCCAATATTCAATAACAAGAAAATCATTTATTGCTTAATCCAATTCGTATTCGGCCATAATAAAAACGTAGTGGGGTATATTATTTATGTAATCTCTACGTGTTTTGTGGTTGTCTGATCTCTTAATTTTGGTCATCATTTCATTTATTTTTCTATATTTCAATATTATCCTTGTCATACTTATCAAAAAAAAATAAAATCCTTTAAGTCATTTAAAATGGCCATGGGACATCCAACCAATAATGAGATAGTATTCTATCTAACTAACAAACCGTATGAAAACGTAATGGGAAAAAAGAAAAAATATTTTGGCATGTCAATATTCGTGTTCTTTCCTTGCCTTATATAAGGCAACCGAAATAAATCCATAATCCACACAAACAAATCAGAATCCTTTCCTAGCTTCAAAACTTAGCTAAGCATCATCCATGGGTCCGACAATAACCCTAGTTGCTATTCTGGTCGTCTCGTCGTTCCTTGTTTCTCCGGCCATCTCCGTCGATCTACCCGCCGGAATATCATCATGGTGCAAGCAAACTCCCAACCCTAAACCATGCGAATATTTCATGTCAGATAACCCAAAGTACCAACTCCCCATTAAAGGGAAGTCCGATTTCTTCAAGTTGTCAACTCAGTTAGCCCTCGATCGTTGCATGCACGCGCGGGCCAACTTATACTCCCTCGGCCCCAAATGCCGTAACGCAAAGGAAAAGGCGGCATGGTCCGACTGCTTGGAGCTCTACGAGAACACCATCCGTCGG
>JAOWBN010006125.1:0-11172 GCA_028565015.1 Pinguicula moranensis | reverse complement strand
ACCTCACGAGGCAAGCCATGTATGTCGGGTCCGTGTCACCACTGGACCAACTTGTTTGGATAACATCTAAGAACGTATGACGTTCTTCCGTTGACAAATTAAAAGCCTATAAGGGTAATTTGGTCAATAGTCTGATTAATTAAAAATAATCATTTTTATATTACTATCTAAACCTGCGGCATTGTCCATTGCAAATAATGGATTAGATCAAAATGACTCTATTAAATTTCAGTATTTCAACTAAGGAAGTTGTTAATAAAAAAAAATTTGATAGGTAGTTATTTCGCTGACCCATGTTGCAGGCAATTTGAGTCTTGCCCCTTAAGTCGTATCTGCGAACACCAGGATCTCAGACAGCCACTTTAGACTGTTGTCCCCAGTTACACACTTGCCCACCAGAGTATCCAGCTCTGCCCAATCAGGGCCTCCCCGACTAATCTCAGAATGACAATGCAGAATTGGAGCCTAGCAGGTTTCGATCCCCCGATCTCTAGGCAAGCCCTGAGGTTCGGTGTCTAGCCACTGGGACAACTCGCATCGTCGAGTTGTTGGAATCTATACATCAAATGATGCAATGCATCTTGGATTGCAACGAAAATAGTCTTTTTGTATAATTAGAAGGGTAAGGTTGTGTAGATCTGACCCCCAGACCCCAACTTGTTTAAAAATATATTGGATAAATTATGGATCTAAACTTGCGGCAAACTTGTTTTAATGCCATTTCGAGTAAAAAGGTTTGGCAAAAGACCACCTTGACATGGGGAAAGGCTAAAGCTGGCCAAAATGAACCGTTAACCGCCAAATCGGAGGGTTCAAACCGGAATTGGACCATAAGTTCAATGAATCGATGGTTACGGTTAACCGTAGAGCCTCATTTCGGTTATAGTTTATCCCCCTGAAAACCACCGGTGGTTTTGGTTCCTAAGTTCATGATTGCACCATACATAGGCTCAGTCTTTCTCGTCCATATCTCTTCTCCAACAACTTATCTACTCGAGAAGGCTCATGTGGGATGGATGCCTCCAGAATGGGATTAGTCTGGTAATAAATCCCTCGAATTGGAGGCAAATCATAGGGTATTTCCTTGTGTAGAATATTCTGAAAATCCTGCCAAAAAGAAACAACTTTGTTCGGTAAAGAACCGACGGGTTCGTTAGTAGACAAAAGAACCTTTTTGTACCTAGGTACAATCAAAGATTGTTGAGATATTAGGCCCTCTTTACTTCACTCCTTTGGGCCATAAGACTTTTGCTGTTCTCCTATTTTTTACCCTTCTTTTTTTCTCTCATTTCTTTTGTTTCTGTCAACTCTTTATCTTTTTTTCATCCTCTTTTATTTTCTCTCCCCGAGCCTCTTTTTCTCATGTCTTTTGCAACCTAAGTTTGTCATCAAGGATCTGTCTAGGGGAAAGTGGTACAAGAGTAACATTTTTTTCCACGAACTGAGAATGAATACCTATTAGTGAAACCATCATGAATCGCCTTCAAGTTGTATTGTCATGGCCTAGCACCTGACATGCATCAATGGTTACTACATCGCATAGCACTTGATCCTCGTACTTTTCAATAGATAGTGAAAGTGAAACTTGTTTGGTTACCTTAATCTCACCACAATCATTAAGCCATTGAAGTCGGTACGGTCTCGGATGCTTCATAGTGGTCAAGGCTAACTTTTCCACGAGGTACGTGCTAGCAACATTTGTACCGCTCCCTCCATCAATGATCACGTCGCACACCTTATTGTTGATGAAGCATCGGGTGTGGAACAAATTCTCACGCTGATTTTGGTCTTCTTCCTTGTCTTGCACGTTTGGGATTCTTCAGGCAACTAGTAACTCTCCAATCACTGCATCATGCTCATCTCCAATCTCATTAACATGTGGTGTGACCACAAGTTCCATCTCTTCCTCAGAATCGAACTTGCCTTGGGCGTTCATCACCATCACTCTTTTATTCAGGCATTGGCTTGCAATATGCCCCAATCATTGACATTTAAAGCACTTTATGTCACAAGATTTTGAAATAAAAGGTGTAGGGGTACCTATTGTCCAGGTGTTTTGGGCCTTATCATCTTTGGATGGCTCGAGCTTGGTCTTGTCTCACTCGATGGTACTAGACTTCCACGGGCTAGAAGTAGTCGTGGGTTGTCCTCTTCATGCACCCTTCCTCTTGAGTTGCTCCTCTATCTTGATGGCTTGGTAGAGCATGCCCGTAAGTTCCACACTTTATAAGTCTTGGTATTCCAGGTAACCTACCCAAACAAGAGTGTATCATCAGTGAATTGAAGGTAAAGACCTTACGTCTGCCAATTGCTGGAACTTGTAGTTTGTTTATGCTAACCGCCTTGTCGATTAAACAGATAGGCCCTCTGGATCTAACAGGTATAGGAATGGGGATTTGGGGTCTCCTTGCCTAAGACCCCTCATGGGATAGAATTCATCAGTAGGATTACGATCACCCAGATGGAAGCTGATGCAGATTCTTGAAGCTCCTTTATCCACCACTGCCAGCTGTTGGGGAAGCCCATTTTTGCCATGACCTCCTGCATGTACTTCCAATTCACAGTATCAAAGGCTTTCTCAAAGTCTACTTGGAGCAATATAGCAGGTACTCTCAGTTTCTTGCAGCTCATCAATGACCTCATTGGCCACAATAATGCTATCAAGTAATTTTCTCCCACGAATGAAGGCCATTTGGTTGTTTGAAATGACTTCCTCTAATTTTGTTGCTAACTTGTTCGCCAGGACTTTGGATATTATCTTTGGCATAGATCCAATGTGAGTATAGGCATGTAATCATCAATTTCCTTTTAGAGGCTAGGTCTCTTGGTCCAACTAACTTTGGATGTGTGCAACATTGCTACCTCGAGGGAGCTTGCAGTTTATGTAGAATTCAGCCATCATCTGGCAAATTTCATTCTTCATCAGGTAAATGAAATGTTTAATGAACTTGAAGTTCACACCATCGAGTCACGGGGTCTTATTGCTGCCACAGTTTTCAACTGCCTGTTGAATCTAAGCTTCACTGAAGGGAGTGTTCAGCCTTTGTTGTGCTGCTGAGAACAGAGTTTTAAGAACCATATTGTAGATCCGAGGTCTACTACAGGATGGTTTAGTAAACCTTGCTGCAAAATGTTGACTAATACAATTTTTCACAACCAAAGGCTCCTCTAACCAGACATCCTCATACCATATGCCACTAATACAATTTCTTCTTTTGTTGCTGTTGGTGCATCTATGAAATAAGGCTGAGTTAGCATCCCTTTGCTTAATCCAATTTACACGGACTTTATGGAATGTTTGGCTGTCAAGATTCATCGTTATTCTACCAATTTCCTCCTTTAGCCTGATAGCTACCATTGGATCCACTCCACTACTAGAGGATCTACTTTCAGACTGAAGCTCTAGCTGCTTGAGATCGTCCAATAGTTTCTTCCTTTTAGAGGCTAGGTCTCTTGGTCCAAAAACATTCCAGTCCCTTATGTCCATTCTAACTACTTTAATCTTGGATAATTAAATTCATGGCCTCTTTAAATTTCTTGGCTCTTAGGCGTATAATTAGGCCTTCTTGAAGCCTTAGGGGTTCACGCCGTTCAACCACCATCTCACTACCCGTGGGCTCTCCATGGGGCTCCATTTGCACATCGTCTTTGTCCATGCCATTAGTAGGTTGGGGTGCAACTTGGGTTGCATCAGTTTGTAAGGCATAACACATCTCCATCTCATTTCTTACCTTCTTCTTTATTTCGTATAGCTTTTTGTTGGGTTGCATGGCGTATCTTTATTTTTATTGTTCAAATTTGATTGTCTTTTCTGCAATAATTAAATTCTCAAATCCACATTTCTTGCTCACAAGCAAAGATTCGTATAAATTTAAATTGGACTCTAACCATAATGTCTCAATATCAATACAAGGCAATCCCCCTAGCCAAAAGACAAGAATTGATTTGACTGAAACTAAAATAAAACCATCGGTTTTCTCTGTTAAGTGGCGGCGACCGTGTTAAGAAAAAAAAGTGAGAATTTTTATTTTACCTTATATCTTTGCTCATGTGCTGGAATTAGATCTACACCTAAAATAGAGTCTTGGGTTAATGTCTTTTACATTCTTTTGATTGTATGAAAGTGATCCACCATCTCATAGTATAGTCCTTGGATTTAGCTCGGAAACTTTGGTGGTTTTGAAGTTGAGTTGAAGAAGGAGTCTTGCAAGGAGTGTTTGGAGGTCTACAAGGGTAATGAATCTGATTTCTCATTTTGGGTTTACTGAATTTATTCACATGTTTACATGGCGAGCATGTTTTATTTAAATTATGAATGTTAGTGCATATAACACCAAAATCCTTAATAGATTAGATCTATTGTATATTTAAGCTTTTTTTGCTTTTAGGATTAGATCATTGGGCCTAAATATGAATTTAGATTTTAATGAGATTATTATCTAAGGTCTCACCAAAATAAACCATCTAGATTGCCACATTACTAATAAAGTATAGTAATATTCTGAAATAATGAGCAAAAATATAGGAAAGGAAATGTTACCCCATGAAAAAACCAGCAAAATGGAGTAAAAGGACTGAAAGTACCACAACACCCAACTCAGGGGAAAACATTACTTGAGGGTAATAATAGGCAACGAATAGAGCTGGCCGGTTCAATGAAACATGATTCTGGTTCATGAATCGCTAGTTCACGGTTCATGACATAGGAACCAAAATCAGAGCCATCAGTGACCATCGATTCATGGTTAACTGGTGGTTCAACCGATTTTGTTTAGCTGGTTCACTCTGACACAGTATATACTATTTTTTTTTATAACTGATCGGTTAATTGGTGGCTAATGGTCGATTTGTTGAACCGCCGGTTATGATTTTCCATTGGATAAAGCATAATCAAACTGAGACTGTACGGTTAACTGTAACCTCCGGTTCACTGACCCGTTAGTTCAGTAATTCGTGGGTTTGGCGGTTCACGGTTCATTTTGGCTAGCTATAGCAACGAATCAGATAATAGTAGTGCACCAAAGGTAGCATGAGAGGACATTGAAGTATACAAAGTAATCAGAAGCTTTAAATGAAAGAATTCTCCATGCACCTTTTGGAGATGCAAGTAAGACTTGCAAGCAAGAAGTGAAGAAGATAGAACAACCAAAGGTGGCACAAAGTGTGTCAACAGTTTTACAACTTCGGGAAACGCATTCAGTAAATATGAACCGAGCAGAATTTGAGCAACAACCACCTATACACAAAATGTAAAGCAACACGTTAAACAAAAGATTCCAATGGATAAAATTGAAAGTCAAACATAGGGCAGAATGGACCTGCATCGTGCTTATGGAAAGACTCAGAGCATTTACAGTAACATAAACTCATGCGGGTAAGAATCACTGCGTGGGGGTCGTCGGTCCAATTCAATATGGGTGCAAAACATTCACTGGGCCATGACCTCGGGCTCATTCGGGGGACTCTAGACCCGTAGTTTAACCGGTTCATACGTGGGGGTCGTGTTGTTGATTTGGTAAGTTAATGCAACTATGATTGCAAGTGCAAAAGTCGTAACAGGTAATAAAGTGAACAAGTTGAGCATTGAACCATTAGGATTATAGAAGATAAGTACGAAGGTAGTTTTGCATGACAGTTTGGTTTAATTGGTACACTACAAACAAAGAGATGAATGCAATTTAAATGAGATAATTCTTTTTGGTATTTTTGGTTTGATGTACACAAATTTAAGGATAACTTCTATTGTCTAGAGATCTAAGGCGAAGACTTTACCTCTACATGCATTTATACGGAATTTGTTTCTTAGTTCAATTATTAGACTCAACGCTTAGTTGCCCACCAGACTTCTTTCATGCGTGGGGGTCGTGTTGTTGATTTGGTAAGTTAATCCAACTATGATTGCAAGTGCACAAGTCGTAACAAGTAATAAAGTGAATAAGTTGAGCATTGAACCATTAGGATTATAGAAGATAAGTACCAAGCTAGTTTTGCATGCAATTTGGACGACACAACAGTTTGGTTTAATTGGTACACTACAAACAAAGACATGAATGCAATTTAAATGAGATAATTCTTTTTGGTTTTTGGTTTAATGGACACAAATTTAAGGATAACTTCTATTTTCTAGAGATCTAAGGCAAAGACTTTACCTCTACAGTCATTTATACGGAATTGTTTTCTTAGTTCAATTATTAGACTCAACGCTTAGTTGCCACATGATCTTTCTTTAAATATTAATATCTCTAGAGAGTAGCTTCTCTCATGCGATATGCATTCATCTCTCGAATCTCATGCCTAAACGTATAAAAAATTGTTACCTCACAAAATCTTCTTTTAATAGGGTCGCCTTTATCTCTCGAATCTCGGTGGCCTACTTAGAGGCTTTAGACTCATGAAACACACGCACGACGGCACCTTCCTCATGACCACTCTCTCGAATCTATTGTTCATGGTACTTGGGCTTGGTTCTACCATTTTCTTGTTAAGTTCTCATCTCTCAAATCTCGAACAAAGCCTAAACAACATTTTGTCGTCAATGAAATATTAGTTTGTAATGAAGTGTAATAAAACTAAACAACCAAAGCATTTCGTGAAATAACTAAACATTCAAAACCATTCCAACACAAAATACATGTAGGGGTTACATCATGCCCTAGAATGTGGGTTTAGCTCATAATCGGAACACAATCTTCTCGAAGGATCAAAAAGGTAAAGGCAATAGTTTAAAAACTCCCTTGCCTAAGATATCAAGCTCGTTATTCCTCTATGGTGATTTCTTCCCTCGTTGCTCTCGTTCTTCCCACAATCCAAGATTGTCAAATGAATGAATCGATTCCCTTTTTATTCCCGCCAATCGTTAGCTTCCTTGAGAAGTTATCAGTAGATATTTTCTTTTTAGAAAGGGCCAATTTGTCCATCCAATATTTCTTTTGAACGCAGGATTTTGTCCACTTTCCCAAAAAAATGATCGGGTGGTGTTACAACTGAGGTTGCGACCTGTATGAATGTGGGGTTGTGGCCTTACAACAATGGTCATTTCTCTTTTCTTTATGCACTCGCGTGAGATATTCGTTAAGTCCTTTAAATAAATGAGAAATGAGTATAAAAATGCACTTCTATTGATCGAGGAGTGAGAAGATTCAAGCAATAAGGGTCGATATAAGTAGGTATAAACCAAACTTACAACCTCCCCCAAACTTAAATCTTTGCTTGTCCTCTAGCAAACTTCTAAAGCTCCTAAAGGCACCACAACTCCATATGTTGAATAAATTCTTATGCAACGAGCTCTACAGCCATAATTAACATTGAAAACAAATACATCAATACATCTAGTCAATTATTTAAAGAGGATTGCTTGTTTTCTAAGACTTTATGAGGTAGGCACATGGGTCCTAATTTTTTGGTTAACTTTCTTCGTCTTACGTCCATGAATTAAATAGTACCTTTATGATACCCTTCAACCTTTTCATCTCACTCACTTTTTGCCATGACAAGGTGGTCAGTGATTGAAATAGAACCTTATTTGTAACCCCACTATTGTGCTCTTTACAAAAAAAATTACATTGAAGTTTTGAGAGTACTAATACATACATCTCGAGAGCATTGTTTTACATAAGTGATGCTATTTTTATTTTATTTTATTTTTTTGATGTAGCACTTTGATCTTCTGCGTGTACATACATAACTGCCTAGCTACTCCTTTAGAAGAAGAACTCTTGTGCTTTTGGCTTATTTGCTTTTACTTTTTGTTATTCATAATTTGTCCTCAACTTGTTTAGGCTCAGAGGGGCTACTTCTAATTGAATAATCCCTCAAAGTTCCTATCTAAACTAGGACTTCATTCAAATTTGTTTCTCGTCTACCTAGTCCCCACTATGGGCCACTCGTTAGTTCTTTAATTACCATGCAATCCTTCATCAACGTTAATAACATTATGCATACGACGTAGTGTTTTTGAGCAGGCATGGGTACAATAACAAATTTCGGGGAGAAACTGAACAAGCAAACTAGTCTACCAACAAAACTTAAATGCAACGTAGTCCAAGCAAATAGTTCAAAGCCAAATAAAACAAAAGTCCAAGAAATCAAGGAAAATAGTTCAAACCAGAATGAAACATTTCAAAAATCAGACTGAACAACCAGATAGTTCAAAATTCATAATAGTTAAGATGATGCACATGCATCCCCTTCCCAAACTTAAGCGCGATACTACCCTCACTGGAGATATAAGTTTAGAAAATAAAAAAAGTACTCCCTTGAGGCTGCCAGTGGTTCTTTAGTCAGAGTTTGACAGATCAGCTTCTCATTGTCTCTAGAAGTAGAGGACTCAGCCTCAGCCTCGCTTTATTCTTCCTTCGGGATAATAGGATATGGGGTGGGTAGCGTGATTTTCAACATCAGCGGATGCAGTAGGCTAGCTGAATTCTTTGAGTGGCCACAATCATAACCAAATTGGTGTGGATGGCTGCAAAGCAACTGTAGGTGTGGTCCATGACCACTTTCCAATGGTCCTCCGTGGTTGGATGCACGCTTTTTGGGGATGCAACTGGGACCTGCACATTAGTGAGACGGGGTATTGGCTTTGGTAGGGGAGTTTTACCTTTTCCCTTTGAGCTGGCTGGTGGGGATGATCGTTGTGGTCTTCACTGGTGTAGGAAAGCTAGATGACTCTGGGATGTCCTCTGATCTATTCCGGATCTTCTCTGAATAAGCCCCAAGTTTGGACAACAAGGTACCCACAATATCCAAGGTGGTGGGTGTTAGCTTCTCCTAAGGTAACACCGCTACTCCAGCCTTGAGACACAATGCAGTGATGAGGGACGGGAAATGTAGGGAGTTGGATCGCTTGCTCAGACTTTTGAGTTGCTCCATAATATCCTTGTAGAGAATCTTCCTCACGTTAATCGTCATCATAGTTTCAATGACATAAATCAGTAACAGTCTCTTCAGCTTGACATTGGCGGTGTGGGTCGTAGGCAGCATTTTGGTGCAGATGAACATGTGTAACAACATAGTGCTAGAGTAACAGTCACTCTTGTTGTAACCCAACTAAGCAAATGTTGGTCCGGTGGACTTCTTCCATTTCAGGTATGGCGAGCATAGGAACCCAACCACTTCCTTTAGATATGGGCTTTCAATGTAATGGGAATACTCATCGTCTTCAATATTCGTCAGGCCATAGAATTCATTTATAGATTCTGGACTAAAAGGAACTAGACATCCTCGCACCCAAACCTTCCCTCTTTCCTTCATGATCAGGTTTGCATAGAACTCTCGCACTAGATTTATTGAATATTCACCTATACGACTCAAAATTTTTGTCCATCCTCTATCATTCACTACAACTCGCAAACTAGCTAGAACCCCTGACGCCATCCCTCGTTCCTTGATTATATCCAAAAAAACCACCGTAGAAACATAAATTTCCTGGGCTTTCGCCCCCATTAAACTTACAATAGGGTTCTGCTTTTGTAACTCATGCTCTTTTATGGGCCATTTCAACTGATTACTTCAAGTTCTACTCAACTACCCTCAAATAAAAGGCCCATAATAGCTATACTTACCCAGATGATGGCACACAAAAATTGCAGCATAAAAGTGGGCAAAAGGTCGACTGCGCGGTAATTGATCTCTGTATGGGTAACAATTAGAGAAAGCTAGGGTTTGAGTGTAAGCGCTCGAGAGGGGCAAGTCTTTTATACGGGCAATTAGGGTAAAAGTTTAAAAAAATTACTAGCTTTTAAATGGTAAGTCGCGTGATTTTACGACCCATCAACTTTTAATTGCTCGGTAATTTTCCTAACAGCCCAATTTCATAAAATTGGAAACGGGATCAGGAAAATATTGAAGTCTTTTGGTCAGGATATGCAGATGACTATGCTTGTCTCCGAATAACCAAAGCAATAACTTCCCTCCAATATTCTCTCCATGATCCTCACCTTCCAAGGTCTCTCTTCTAATGTGTTTTGCATCATACTTGAAAATCAACATTTTCATTATCTGGTTGACCACTTAAACTAATAAAAATTTATACATATAGAGAAATAAAATCTAATGAAATTGTATACACTCCGAACAAGAATCACTTTACACCCCTCCCCAAACTTAAAGTGCATAATAGATAAAACAATAATTTCCATTTAGATATAGGAGAGAGTTGAGGGAATCCCTGTTATGGATCAAAAGAGCATGGGTTGCCTCCCAGGAAGCGCTCTTTTAATTCCACTAGCTTGATGCCCATTTCCTTTTAATCTTTCAAGTGTGTGATGATGGTGTTGTGTACATTGCCAATAAAGATACGGCTTCAGTCTCTGGCCATTCACCTTAAATATCCCCTTTTCGGGCGAGAGATTTCAACTACTCCATGCGGAGACATATGAACTAGGTCCTGACCACCTAAATTTTAATTTTTCTGGGAACAACCGCCGGACTATGTACTTGTCATGCCATATCTTTTATTGAACAGCCAATCGTTTTCTATAGAATTTTCTTGATTTCCCGGTTGGATATTTCAGCTTGATCATTGGTCTGTGGGTGGTATGCCAATGCAACTCGATGTTGGACGCTATATTTTGAAAGTAGGGCCTTAAACTGTTTGTTACAAAAATGCGATC
This sequence comes from Pinguicula moranensis, assembly GCA_028565015.1. Lineage (NCBI taxonomy): Eukaryota > Viridiplantae > Streptophyta > Magnoliopsida > Lamiales > Lentibulariaceae > Pinguicula > Pinguicula moranensis. Next base: position 559 of record JAOWBN010006125.1, on the reverse strand, counting down.
CTCCATCACTAATGATGCATCTGGGTGTTCCAAAATGTGTGAAAATGTAAGAAATTTCAATACAGTTGCCGTATCATTAGTCGGACTAGCAATGGTTTCAACCAGTTGGATACATAGTCAACCGCTACCAAAATGTATTTCTGACTAAAGGAAGGTGGTGATATGAACCTAGCCAACAAGTGTGACTAAACCCAATACCAAATTGGAGGTTCAAAAGAAAGAACCGAAAAATTGACAAACTTGTCGAATATTTGACCAAACACCTATGAAGGAGGTGTGAACCAAACATAAGTGTTTCATGAAAAGAAATTCGCCACTTAAAGAATCCTATTGAAAACTTGTTCCAATCAAACTCTAAAAGAAAAGATTTTGTAAAACCGACGCCACTTTTCTCAAACAAGAAAAAGATAAGTCGAAAGAGTTTCATAAAAGTTGAAAGAAGATTATATCTCACAAAACATGAACTAGAACAAAACTATCTCCTAAGGGTTCGACCAAGACCTCCTTTTATAGCCAAAGGAGTCCATGAATCATCATTAATTAACATACATGAACATAA
>JAOWBN010006114.1:0-11172 GCA_028565015.1 Pinguicula moranensis | reverse complement strand
AAAGGAATGAAGACACAAAGATGCACACACTGAAGGTGTAATCGCACACACGGGAGGTGTAATCGCACACACAATATCGCACACACTGGAGGTGTAATCGCACACACAAAATCGCACCCACTGAAGGTGTAATCGCACACACAAAATCGCACACACAAAAGGTGTAATCGCACATACAAAATTGCACACACAAAAGGTGTAATCGCACACACTAATTCAATTAGAATATACAATAAAATTAAAAACCCAAGAAGAACTCCCTGTAATCAAGGACGGAGGGAGGGGGTGGCCGGGCCGGGCTCTAGCCCGGCATGCCCCTTCCCTTGCCTTTATATTTTAAATTCATTTTTATAGGTTTATAAAAAAAAAAATTATTAAAAAAGTTCAATTTCAATGTTTTTAGGTGTATTTTCTTTGGGTTTACTTTTTGAATACAGGTACAATGTCCATCCAAAAATAAATCATGATAAAAACCCATGCAAAATAACACATTAGCCCTTAAAATTTTTTATTTTTTCCCGGTTTTTTTTTATGTACCACAAATTTGTTTTTTAGCCCCCCCTAAAAAAATTCCCTAGATCCGCCCTTGCCTGTAATGCAAATCTGCTTCGAATCTGAAAATCTAAAAATCTAAAAATCCAGATGATCTACTCCACGTACCGATGACAAAAACCTGCAAAAAATAATCTGAAGAAGAAGAAATCGCGAGGAGAGAGGCCAGAGAAAAAAATCGCAAGAAAGAGCCGTTGAATGATGATTTTTTAGGTATAATGAATTTAATTACAAAAATAAATTAAATTACTTAAAAACATTCACTATATCACAAGCATACGAGTGTGATTATGTAAGTGAAAATAGGGTCGAATCCCACAGGAAGTGTTTGGTGTTAAAAGTTGATTCAAATGTGACTACCTAAACTATTATTCACACAATTCTAACAAATTAATATAAGAAGATGAAACTTGTTTTTGGATTTTTTAATATAAGAAAAAATTGATATAAACAAATGATTACGAAATAACTTAACTAAGAATGGAACTATATGCACTCGATCAAGAGAAGATAGACAGGAATTTAATGTTACTCTTAAGTATGACTAGGGTGACTTCAGTTTCCTCAATTTATGTGGGTTTATATGTCAAGGTTAAACTGATCAAAGATGATGCTTTTACGCTCTAGTTTTCTATGTCTAGTACTCCTAGAATTGTTGGTTAACTCCCTCTGTCGAGTTATACCTTACCAAGTTTCAACTAACCCAACTACATCTTCCTACACTTAATTTTAAAGTAAACATGAGACTTATTCAAGTGCGTGTTTACATTAACAATTAAGTGCAAGAAATTTACTTTTCACCTATCTTATGTCTAAACATAGGTCTTAAATTCTATTTGACAATTATCGCACAATATGATAATAAAGAGTTAACCAATATTGTGTATTTTTACGCAATTTATTTGGCCAAAATAAATCACATGCATTTACTAATTTAATTTGTCAAATAGACTAATCACAAATAATCCAAGACATGAAACTCACATTCATTTACAAAAAAAAACAGTCACTCATATGTAAATTTAGGAGTATAATAACAAATTATCTATGCATATTTAATTTAAAATAAAATCACATAAATTTAAATTATAAAAATACAATTAAAACTTAAAAATTCATAAAACTCTCCTAAAAAAATTAATTCAATCCAAGTATTAATTCACAATATTGTGTAGGTGGTGAAACTTCCAAATAAAAATAAAATAAAAATTGAGTTAGCTTTTTTTTTTCAGGACTTTTCTTCCTCCAATTTTTCTTGTTTTCTTCGTCTGCGTAAGTTTTTCTTTTCAATTCCCTTTACGCCGTCAGACTTCTCTGTTCTAAATTTTTTCTCTTTCTTTTTTTCTCTCTTTTTTTTTCCTTTTTTTCTCACCATTCCTTCTCTCACGCCCAACACCTTCCAATTCTTCTCCTCTCCTTCCTATTTTTTCCTTCACGTGAACCATTTCAATTCTTCTTTGTTGTAAAATCATAAGAAATAAATAGGTCTATTTGATTTATTTCATGAACCAAATTAAAAGCCACAATTAAATAATAGTAATCAATAACCACACGATCACAAACGAACAAATGGTCAAGATTAGAGTTTCATTAATAACATTTCAGTAATTTTACAATCAGCAAGGGTAAATCAGTAATTTTATATAACAATCAGGTTAATTTTGTAATTTCATATATACAGTCCAAATTTAAGGTTAAAATTATAAAATCACATATTTATCACAAGGTTATTTTTGGTACTGCACATAACATTGGGGTTCCGATGATCGGATGGTCGATGTACGCGGAGCAGAAGATGAACATGACGTTCATGGGGGAGGAAATGAAGATCTCGCTCCCGCTTGTGGCGGCGACGGATGGTCTCGTGAACGCAGTGGAGCAGGAGAAGAGAGTGCGAGAGCTGATTGAATCGAACAACCGGAGAGAGATTTGGCGGAGAATCGTCGAGTTACGAGTTTCGGCCGCCGTGGCTGTGAGGAAGAATGGATCATTCGGTGGTGGCGTTGAAAAAGTTCGAAGACACGGTGGTGAGCCAGAATTGACCAGTCAAACTATTTTTGACTAGTGTACTATTTCTTCCTTAATTGTGTACTCCCAGCTATCAATAATTTGGTTGAATTAATAAAAATTTTATTCCGTTATAAATTATTTGCATTCTCCTTGTGATTTGAGGTGTTATCATGTAGAGTTAGAAGGTTTCAATCGCTTAAGTGGTCATTCTAGTTATAGTATTTTGATTTGATTACTTTTCTCCAAAAGCTATCTGTGTCAACTCTCATTCTCCATATCCATTTAGCCATCAGAGCTATATTCATCTGCTTAGGATCCTTGATGCCTAGTTCACCTTTCTCTGTTTTACTGCATACATTCTGCCACTTCACCCAATGGATAGGCCTACTATTAGTTCACCTTTCTCTGTTTTACTGCATACATTCTTCCACTTCACCCAATGGATAGGCCTACTACTGCTCGGATTACTCTGCCACAGGAAGTTGCTGATGACTTTTGTCATTGATTTCACAACCTGCTTAGGAGCCTTGAAGATTGATTAGATAGCAAACTGCTATAGAGGAAAGAACTGATTTAATCAAGGTTATCTGCCAACCATGGATAAGAATCTGTTTTCCCATTTTTTCACTCTTCTCTTTGATCAGCTCAATGATTGGTTGCGACATCTTCAACTTTCTTGGATTGTCTCCTATTGGTATACAGAGATATATAAAGGGGAGCTTTTCAACTTTGCAGTTCAATTTTCTAGCGAATCTTTCCAGCTTCTTCTCCTCCTTAATATTAATGCCATAGAGCCTACTCTTGTTGAGGTTAATAGCAAGGCCCGAGATTAACTCAAATAACCTTAATATTCCTTTTAAGACAAATATGTTTTTTGCACTTCCGTCTGCAAATAGCAAAGTGTCGTCTGCAAATTGCAGGTGAGACAATGTAACCGTGCCAACTTTGACAGCTTTTGGCTTGTGTATCTCAACCCTTTACTCATCAACAAGTTGAGACCTTATACAACAACCAAGAAGAGGAATGAAGAGAGTAAATCTCTTGGCGTAAACCATTCTAAATTTTGAACTCACAAGTGCAATTACCATTTACTAAGACGAGGCATATGGAGTATACATACACTCTCTTATCCAGTCTAGCCAAGTTTGACAAAAACCAAGCTTTCTCAGCATTGACAGTAGAAACTGTTAGACTAAGTGGTTAGTTGGTGGAAGGAGAATTAAATGTGCATTATTGTGATCCCTGTTTCTCACCCATTTTTTCTCCTTCCATCAACATCATGTCTGCACCATGTCTCCCTCTTCCTCTATAAGAGAAAGCCGTGTAACACATATCAGAACATGAAAAACAATTCTCTTTCAATCTTTTATCACATTCTTCAATCCAACAGAAACTCCCAATCAAACCTATCAAAAGCCTTGGCAAAGTCCACTTTAAATAGCAATGAGGGTTTCCTTGATCTTTTCATGGAGTGAATAGCTTCGTTCCCACTAGGATACCATCTAAAATCTGTCTACCATGAATGTATGCCGTCTAATTTGTATAAATAATCTTATGAATAATTTGCTTCATCCGATTAGCCAGGAGTTTGGATAGAACTTTATATCCATATCCCACTAATGAGATTGGCCTAGAGTAATCTAGGGTGACAAGGTTGGACAACTTTGGCGCCAAAGTGATGAAGGTGAAGTTATTTCCTTTGGGCAATTTGCCCCTGTGGTATAACTCTTGGATGAAGGCTGTAAAGTCCTGCTTTATGATCTCCCAGTGCCTCTGAATGAAGTGAAAAGTATATCCATTAGGGTTAGGAGTTTTATTTAGGAAGCAACTCCATACAAAAGCTCATATCTCTTCTCCAGTGAATGGAGCTATCAAGAAAATATTATCCTCTAATGAAAGTGTAGACATAGATGTTCTAGCGTAGGACGCCTCCTGCTCTGTGAAGTGATCTCTAATTCTGTCTTTAACCTCCTAAACCTCGTCTATCCATTCCCCCTCAAACTGGAGACCATGGATTGTGCTCAACTTGCAGAATCCCTTGACTTTCTCTTGAAAAAATCTCGTATTATAGTCACCCTCCCTTAAACATTTTGTTCTTGATTTTTGTCTTTGTAATGATTCTTGGTTTATGAAGAGAGTGTCAGAGTTGATTCCACATCTCATGTCTTGTATGGATCTCGGCCATGGAAGGCGGACCTTGCTCCACCTTATCATCTAAACAGCAAGTTGGGCTCTCAACTCCTCGGTTTTGCTGTTTATCCTGCCAAATATGTTTTTGTTCCAGTCTACCAGTTTCTGTCTCATTAGCCTCAGCTTCTCGTATAGCACAAAGTTGCTGGATCCTCGCAACTTTAATGTTGTCAACTCCTTCTTAACAAATTCATCGAACCCTTGTACACTGTCCCAACAATTCAGGCTCTTCATCCCTTTTGGTCCCCAATTTATCTTGTCGAACTTTAATAGAATAGGTTTATGATCTGAAACTGCCCTGTCCAAACCAACTTGATACAGATCTGGCCATGTATCCAACCATGCTGCCGAAAATAAAAAGCTATCCAATCTGCTGTAGCAAGCACCTCGGTGAGAAATGCAACTATACCGAACCCATTGTAGTCGAATATCGATGAGGCCTAGTCCTAGGATAAAAGCGTTAAATTCATTCATTTCAGATAAAGGTAGGGAGGCTTTGCTTCTCCTTTCATCCGAGTTTCGAATTACATTAAAGTTCCCTGCCACACACCCAAAAATGATATAGCGCAAGAGGATATTACAAGAAAGTCACAAGAAAACTTGTCAGGTCAGATTCAATGGGCCCCCAAATGTTAAATACAGCAAAATAATTGGTTCAACCATTGGGCCCACCAGTTTTCTTGCGACTTTCTTGCTCAATTTTCTTGCGCCATATCACTTCTCGCCACACACCATCTAGTAGCAGGATTTCCTTATATAGCTAGAGTAATCTTCGCCCACTGCCTTCTTTTTAGACTGAGGGTGTTTGGGGCGTATATGGTCAAGAGAAGTACTAATGTTGCCTCCTGCCCCCACAGACCTTTTACACAAAATATTCCATCATCTGACCATGTATCTACCAACCGAAAAGAAGTTTTCTGCCATATGCTAATCAAGCCTCCAGCGCATCCTATTGCATTGTTGTGCCTCCACTCAAAATCCTCATTTGGACACAATTCTCTGCAGATCCGCCTGTTAACTTGCTGCGGCTTAGATTCCTATATAAATACAAAGTCTGCCTTGTTGGCACGGACCAATTCTCTCATTTCTGCCTTTCTGCTTGTGGTACCGAGACCTCTGGTATAAGTATGCGCATTTCTATTAAATAGAAGGTTCTTTGCTGGAGTTTCCTTGTCTTGGTGACCTGATCTTCTTCGAGTCTCTGTCATTCATATAGCATGAACTTGCATATAATTGTTTTTTGTAAGTATACAAGTACTTTTATTGAACTAGGGGAGACAATCAGGAAATGCATTGTATTAAATATCATTCTTGAGGCCCGTTTTAGATTGATATACGTACAAAACCACATTTGTAAACCAGGTCAATTGAATACAGGAAAACTTTTCCCTAAATCTTCTTCTCCTTCGCGCCTCTTCAATCTGCAAATCAAACCTCCAAATACCAAATTAATACATTGTTTGAAACATTTAAACAAATCAGTATTGCCTGATCTTTATAGAAAAGAAAATGAAGAACAAGGTTGGGTTGTGAATGACGGTAACTTAATGGGGTTGAAAAGGTTAGGTCAATTGGTCACCAATGATATAGCATTAGTTACATCACTATAGATTAGTTTATTTTACTTGAATTAGCAAATGGTTCTAAGTTGACAACTTACAAATGAATGAAATTGAAATGATAAGTGGATTAGGATAGACATAGGTCACGAGATAGAAACGGATTTTGAGTATTTATCATATTCTTTCCGTCAACCATATTATTATATCTGTTAATGGCCTATTAGAAGCCAAGGTTTCCAGTTTGTGCACGGGCGGATGTTGGTGGATAAAGACTTCCTTCTTAAGTTGTGTTTGCAACTGATTCTAAAATTTGCTTTCGGTGGTTGAATCACACTTTTTATTTGTTTGGTCTTTACTAAATTTGCTTCTGCTTTCACTTCAGAGATTGGAAAGTTAATTTAGCCTCTAATTTAAGACAGTGTTTGCAACTGCTTTTGTAAATTGCTTTTGGTGGTTCAACCACAATTTTCATTTTTTTGAGTATTTGTAAATCTGTTTCTGTTTTTACTTCGGCATTGAGAAATCTAATTAAACCCCATAATCCAAAAGCAGGTAGATAGGTGCTTCTGTGGTGGAAAAACAGATGGTGACATTTTTGTAAATATGTAAAATACATATTTAAGATATTTTTATCATAATAAACATTCTCATAATCCAAAACTATACTTCATAAATATTTCTTGAAAGGTATAATTGAATTTTTCTTTCATGTATATAAGAAAATTTAGTTACGATTAAAAATATTTGAAAATACTATTATTATAATTTATATGTAGCACCGCAATTTTTGCAAACACACAATATTTTTCTATAAATAACTTTTTTGGGATTATCTCAATTGAAAAGTGCTTTATAAAAGCATAAAGATTTACAAACATACACTAAAAACAGTGAAGTAGGTGCTTCAAAGGTAGTGAAAAAATAGGCGATGACATTTTTAAAAATAAATGAAATACATATTTAAGACATTTTTGTTCTAATAATATTTTTATAATACAAAATTACCCTTCACCTTTATTCTCTTCTCTGTCTCCCGTGAAAAATCCTTCTGCCTCCTCCCATCCCGAACTTCAGCCCTTATACCTCCTCCCATCCCAAACGTCATCGCAGAATTTGGTTAGGGAGAAGGAGATCTCTGTTCGAATTGAGGGCCAAAATTTAGGTTTTTATTCAAAACTACAGTACGGAAGATTTGTCCGCTCCGAAAAGCTGAGGTAATTTATTACTATGTGGTCAACCTTGTTATCAGTCTGCCTCCTTTCTCTTGATAGAATATATCAATTTGGTTCTGGTTACTCTTTTGTGTATGTAATTGTGTTGATTCACTTCTGTCGCTGATTCGAGTTCCTTTGGGAAGCACACCAATTCTGTAGAATTCTTGAACTTACTTTGTTTCTTAAAACATTTTGTTGTAGTCCTAAGATTCTCAAGAATTCTTCTACTTCAGTTCTTAGAAAATGTTAACTCAGTTTTGTGTGAAGCCTTGCTATTTTCCTCACGTAATTCCAAATGAGGGGTGAAAAAGTTCTAAGATGAGGACAGATGTCTCTGCTAATTTTCTCACGTAAACTGTTTTATAAGTTCCAGGATCATGTGTTCGGGTCATGAATGCTGAGTCTGTTCATACAGGCTTTAGAATGTAAGATTTATGTTTTGAGTCATTGTACATGCCGAGTTGTAACAAAAGGCTCGTTGCATTTTGCTGCTCTGTAAGTTTTGTATACTTAAACCGCTACTGCCACACAGTCCATCAGTTGGGCTAGATTCTGAGGAGCCAGGTTATGCTGTGTTGTAACATAGATAGTGCTGACAAAGTTGTTGGTTAACGTATGGGAAAATGAGTATGTTTTTTGTGAACCATGGACTCATGTTACACTGTTGTTTGCTTAGCATCATAGATTTTAGTAATGTTTTCACCTATGGAGTAGATGAAGAGCTTAGTTCTGGGCATACTGCACAAGAGGATTAAACTTCACACCCTTATCTATATCATGAGTTAGAGCCATAAACACACTTGATTCTTGAATCTCTTTGTTATTATCTCCGTGTAAATTTTTTGGGGCAGGGTTTAGGTTTGCAGATGTTCCTAGCAATTGATAGATTCTGGACACTTTTTTTTTTTTTTAAATGCTGACTACTTGTTTCTCATATGAAATCTATTATTCTCCCATAGAACTTTTATTGGAACACATTCCCCAGTGAGATGTTTCCGAATTCTTTATATGTTTGTGCTAGTTATGAATTTACAGATGAATACAAATAGAACGAATGGCGTGGTATCTGAAAAGGCCATATGGGATAGGCAACTAACAGAGGAATTCATTCAAATTTGTGTTGATGAGCTCAAAGCTGGGAATAGGCCAGGTACCCATTTAAGCAAGGGAGGATGGAAAAATTTGATTGATAAATTCTATAGTGCCACTGGGCGTCATTACAATAAGAGGCAACTAAAGAATAGGTGGGATAATTTAAGAAAGGACTATGGTGTTTGGAAAAAGACTGCTTCGAACTGAAACTGGATTAGGATGGGACATTGAGAGAGGAAATGTTGACATGTCTGCTGATTGGTGAGCCGAAAAAATTAAGGTATAAATACTTTGTACATGTGATATGATTTTTATTTGTACAATATGATAAAATTTAATTACGATGGCGTTTTCTTCTTTCTTTTTTCTTGTAGGAGACTCCCACGGTTGCAAGGTTTAGAGATGGCCGCCTATTATGCTAAAAGAACAGGACTTTCTATTCGGGGAGACGATAGTAACAGGTGATCGTTCGTACGTACCTACTCCTAGAGTGTTGCCACAACACATGGTAAATGATGAGGATGAACTTGAAAATATTGATGCATCTTTTGGTAACCCGGTGGTAAATCTTGGTTCAAGTTCTCCCATGGTTCAGGGAACTGTGGAGTTTGAAGCTTCAAACTCTAGGAGAAACAATTTTTTCACCTCAAGCATTCGAAAAAAGTCTAGGAAGACACATGCATCGGATTCTATAGCAGTCGGAATCACATCTATTGCTGAAACTTGCAAGGAAATTCGTGTTGATATGCATTCTTCTAAAGATAATGTGGGGAATACTAAATGCGGAATGATTGATTGCATGAACATACTGTACAATATGGTTGGAAATGTGGAGATTAGAGAATCTGATACAACATGGAATTTCACCCTACAACGTTTATTTAAAGATCTTGCTTGTAGGGAGATCTTTGTAGGTCTTAGAAGTGATGCTGCACGTTTGTCATGGATTCTTGCAGAGATGGATGAAGCTTTACGGAATAGACATGCATAAGTGATAAGGCTTCGAATGTTAGATTATGAGACTTTTGACATATTCCGTGTGTTGGATAGTTTCTTTTTGTTTTCTTAAAAATATTTGAACTCGTGCACTTTTAGACATCTTCCTCTTATGCTTATAGTTTATTTATTTGTCCTCCAACAAGTTACAAGACAGAGTGATAATTTTGATAGTTCATCTAGAAATAAGTCATTGTTAACAAGTAGAGACAAAAAGTTGATCAAATTGTTCAAACCAATGGAAAGAGTAATATCTTTAGTGCCATTACATATGTCAATGTCTAAAACTCGAACTTAAACCATCCTTCTCGAGTTTATCATGTTGCAAATGTTATTACGCACTACATTCATTTTGGCGTCATTAAGCACATAGTTTTCTCCATTCCCAATAACATCTCCTTCATTTCCATCACTTGTACACTCTGTTTCATTTGCATATCTTCGAAAATCTTCGTCTTCATAGTGCTTACGTTTGATAAAGTTATGCATGGCCATAGTCGATATAACAATTGCGATTTGATCATCAAATTTAATATTGACAGGCATGATCATCAAATTTAATATTGACAGGCATGTCATTCAGTATGTGAAATTTCTTCTTCCATACCTCAAAAGGACCTTTTAATGACAGAACGTAAAGACGAGTGTACATGGTTAAAAATCTCATATTCATTATTATATTGTGTTGCACGTCTAAAATCGGGCAAATGATATTTCTGACCTTTATATGGAGCTAAAAATCCTTTTGTATTGGGATACCCTGCATCCACCAAGTAGTATTTTTCTACAAGCATGAAAAAAATTAAGGCATCCATAATATTTAACATGCAAGCATAAAAATATAAATTACCTTCAGGGGGTTTTGGGAAATGTTTCATTTGATTATTTAATGCATCCAAAAATATTCTTGTATCATGCGGCGTTCCTTCTCACCCTGCTACAACATACGGGAAACAAATGTCAAAATCACATATAGCCAAAATATTTTGTGTTGGCACTCCTTCTCTTCCAATATATGCGATTTGTTCATTGGTGGGTAACCTTGCAGGGATATACGTATCATCCATAGCTCCAATACAATCCTAGATGCAAGAATACTTTAAGAATTCAATAACAAATCAGGATAAAATTTGGTGCGTAAATGAATAGATACCTTGAAATAAGGATTGTATTTTGACTTGTTTTGAATATACGGATGAACACGTGAGGTATCTTGAGGTGGATGGATCCAATCTCCAGCCATTTTCATACAAGCTTTCAGTACTCGATAAAAATTTTTGCTTATGGCAAAGCCAGACCTTTGAAAAATTCCTGTAGTTGACGATTACCTTCCCTCGTTCTAACTATCATCAAGAAAGTAGCAACTTGTTCCTCTATGCTAATACCTCTCATAACTTGAATCTCACAATCATCTACTAATGTTTTACAAAGCATAAAAAATATGTGTTTATCCATTCTCAAGTTTTCATAATAATGTCGATCAGTTTCACAATTTAACATATCCATCAAATTTGCCCAACCACTAAACTTTCTAGTGTGACAAGGAACTTTATTTA
>JAOWBN010006103.1:0-11172 GCA_028565015.1 Pinguicula moranensis | reverse complement strand
CCAAGTGGGTATCGATCCCTGGACCTCACATTTGTGAAGTGTAGTTCTCACCACTTAAGCTACCAGGGCTTGATCAAGGCACGCGTGTGTAAATCTCACTAAATGCACCTCGGAAGTCATTTGCAAATGGAAGGAAGCTTCAATTTTAAATTAATGTGGGGAGCACTAATATCTTGTAATTTCTCTCAATTGAAGATGTGTTGTTTCCTATGGCACACCCTACATGTCGAGTTAGATTCTGCAAGCCAAGTGACCTCTTAAAAATGCGGTTTTACTAGTAGCAGTACTAATGGTGGCATGGCGGCACTCTAGATATGCATCTACACGGCTACACCTTTTTTGATGCGGACATAGGTGTCTCCTTTGTCCCTTGGGTACATGAAAGGCAAAACATTCAAGTTGTTGCTAGAAGAAAAAGTCAAAACCACTTCTACAAATGAAATGCAGGTATCCAATCCAAGGCAATCAGGAACTATTCAGCAACTAATACTTGAACAAAAATGTCCCAACTAATACTTAATAAAAATGCAAGAAACAAAACTCAGCTTCAAAAAGGAACATTTTGCAATATTTTTCACAAGGAAACCTAAATAAACAATGTTCAGCAAACAAACTGCATGAGCTAAAGTCCAGCAAAGTATCCCAAAAAATCTGCATTGGTAAATAAAAACCTCCTAGAACTACGTAATTAAACTTAACTAACTCCAAAAAATAGCCTGCATCAAATACGCCCAACAAACTAACTTCTAGATCAGGTTTACCTATGTTTCCCTTCCTTGAAGACCTTGATGAACTCAGCACGCTCTTCGACATCCATAATTGTTCAATAGTAATAGTGACCCTTGCGCGCGAGGAAGTGAACTATAAGCCGCAACCTATCCACCAAGTTCAGATTGGCATGATCTTGCAAGTCCTTCTTCAACTTCGCCGTCTTTTGCATTTTGGTTTCCTCCTTCAGATTTTGCTCTTGCTCTGTAAACATACACTATGCTCGCATGAAGACTACGTCAAGATTAGAGAGGGTTTCTCCAGCCTTGCAGGTTAGACTTGACTAGTTAGTTTGTAATGTTTTCTTGCACTTCCCTCGGCTTTCGCTCACATAACTACCTACAACTGGTGCGACTTTCTCCACCATACCTGATGCCTTTGGCTCTATGGAATCATCTATTCCTTCCTCGTAGTCATCAATGAGGCCATAGTAAGTGGAAGGTGTTGGAGTACGTTCTCTTTCAGCCATGCAGTGGTCTCTAACTCCTGAACCTGTGGCATGATACTGTCCAAACAACTCGTACCAAAGGTCGTAATACGGGAACGTCTTGCCCCTAAGAGATGTGTACTTGCTATTAACCTGGGTAGTGAAAACACAAAGGAACAAATAATTATAAGTAAAGCAGAAAGACACAACTTAGACAATGTTATAGTTTTGAAATCATTCTACATGCGTCTCTTGATCAATGGCCACCCCACTCAACTTTGAAAATTCATTCAGCAACTGGTACTACTTACCCCAACTGTGCATCTTGTTTTCAACGTTCTTTGTGGTAATAGTGCTACCTTCAATTGCCAACCTCACTTTAGCCGTGGCTTTATAGTGCATTCCATGCTTCCATCATTGTCCAGCTTTCCAACCTTCTAGGGCGAGCTCCTTTAAAGCATTCAAAAAACTCCTTTCTTCGTAAGGAGTTAGATACACTCTCTTACTGTTCGGGCTCAGGCGATGTCTCAACCTTTATTTTCTTCTTTGCAGCCGTTGTCTTAGCTCTGGGATGTCTAAAAGGTGCTATGGCAATGCCCCTATTCCTCCAAGCCGGTGCCTCGCCTTCCTCAATCTTGTGCTCAGATGTGACCGCATCCCTTTCATCTACACGGCTTGTTGCGTCCATGCTTATGCCCCTACAGATTGAGAAACATAGAAAACCCAACAAGGCGTCAGACATAGCCCAAAAAATTAATAGGTGGCCATCGATAAATCATAACAAATTTATGTAACATAATCAAATCAAGGCGTGCATACGGAGAGTATGTTTTTATTCACCCGAACAAAATAATTAAAACGTAGACAAGTACAGAAACCAAGTGTCCAAGTAATTAAGCAACACAATGTACACAAGCACAAAAACTAAGTGTGCATGAGTCACGACAAATCATGACCTCTGTACGTATAGGGCTGCTCAAAATACTGATCGGTATTCGGTTTCCATACCGAATAACCGGTTAAATTCGGTTATTCGGTATTTCGGTAACGGTATCGGTATGCAAATGTAATATCGATTCTTAATTGGTACAGTATCGGTGTTACCGTTAGATATTCGATATTACCGAATACCGATTTTTTTTAAACATTAAATTTAAAACGTGAAGTCTGATTTGGAATTGGAAATGTGAAGATTTGGAAATGTGAAATCTAGGTTAAGGCAAGGGCTAAGCCCAATTTCTCAATCTCATTCTCTCATCATCCATCGTGCTTCAGTCACTGCTCGACTCCACTGCCGAAAATATATTATATAACTTATTGCGTGTCATTAATATTATAATATAATAAAACATATAAACTTATATTATTTGTATATCATTTTATAAACATATTAAACTTTTTATAAACATATTGACTTATTGAGTGTTAAAATTGTATTTTCGGTATCGTATCGTAAAAGTGTAATTTGTAAAATAGGCCAAATTAGAAAAATAATAATAATTTGGCATACCGAATACCGAACCGAAAACCGAAATACTGAATTTTTTCGGTATTTCAATTCGAAATTGGTTTGATTTTTAGAATACCGAATTTTTTTGGTTCGGTTCGGTAATACCGAATACTGATCGGTATTACTGAATAAGCACCCCTATGTGTGTATCCCATAGGCTGCGAGCTAAATTATCCCTAAATTGATTCCACCCCGAAGACGCATCAACAGTTTGAATGTTATCATCTGCGAATGTTGTTTCTTGATTACGCTTCTTCGCCAAGGGTGTAGTTGCTTGCTCCAACAAGGGGTCAAAGGTGTGACTTGGATGACGAAGTTGTGTAGAAAAGTACAGGCTAGCACAATATCGGACTGTGTGTTAATGTGATAGTAAGCAGGTCTCCGTAGAATTGCGAATTGCTTTTTCATAATACCAAATGTTTGTTCGATAACATTACAAGCTAAAGAATGACTAATGTTGAATAACTCCTTGTAGTTTTTCGGCCTTCTATTTGTACCACTCCACTCCTGTGGATGATATATTGTTGTGCATGTAGCCACTGTCACACAAGTAGTACGTCTCTGCAATAACAAAGCAAAAAAAGTAAAGCGTAATTATTTCTATTCAAAAAAAATAGTGTCAAGTCATACCATTTTGAACACTGAGACCATTTAGCCTTGTAAGAGCGCCCCGGAGTACACGGTCGTCAGCCGCTGATCCCTCCCAGCCGACAAGTATGTATATAAAATGTCATTGCGTATCATAAACACCAAGTACATTGGTGGCCAAATGACCATTCCTCGTACGATAACGTGGTTGGTCTTCTACTTGGAGTGCACTAGAATGTAAATGTCGTCCAATGCATCAACACAGCCCTGTAAGTTAGAACTACAATTAAAAAAATGTCGAAAAATAAGCAATGTCACAAAAAAGGTGAAAGTTACACCTGGAACAACTTCCACTTTTTATCAGAACATGCGGAATCTACTTGAAGCGGATAAACAAGCAACCTGCACCGCAGTTTAAGCACTGCGTGTAGAACCTAATGGAATACCTGACTGATTGTCTGGCCATTCCGCTGAAAATCCGTCTGCAGGCCCCTATTATTTTGGTGGTAAGCTAGAGTTCGAAGAAAGATAGCAACTTTCTCGACCACTTAGATGTACTTATCGTCTTTCAAACCACAGTCCCTCCCGCAAGATTCTACATAGTTCTGAAAATGCTTGGCTGGACATTCTAAAATTTTTAAAGCATTCCCTATTCGACTCTTGAGTGATTCATTGAAGGAATGCTAACCATTCTGAAATCTTGTTTAGAATAAGGTACTTAGAAGGTGCATCCCTATTACACTTTCGCTTATGCTTAGGTTGTTTGGCATTATCTCTATATTGGCTCTCTATTGCAAGAATAATTGGTTGTGCAAGAACAAAGCCTCTGGCATAAACCAAGAAGGTAGCAGTAACCAACATATTCATCATAGACTACACCACAGACAACATAGGGTATGAATGCCTATGAATCTAGACACTGATCCAACAAAATGTGTTATGTAGATTTATCACATAGTTATTTTGATATTGAAATAATAAGGCTACATCCAATTATTTTACTACATACAAACAAGTTATATACATAAAAAAAATATTTAGTAAAATTAAATTTATAAAATTTCAGATTAATGCTTCTACCCCCAAGCATTTGATCAAAAGTTCTTGATGAAAACATGAACCAGGATAAAAGATTCAGTGTAATGAAATAAAGATTTTCAGTCAAGAATCTTAAATTTGTCAATGAGCAGCAATGATCAGCGGGTATTTGAAAGGATGAGGGCTTGAACACAAAATATGAACTTTAGAGGCTTTCATGAAACCATTACTTGGTTTTTCAGATACTAATACCTTAATCATTGCAAGGTAATTGGCAGAAATAAATTCAACTATCTAGACGATGACTTGATACCATTTTTCACAAAGAATTAGAGGAAGCTTCGAATATTTCCTTGGGTACTCCCTACAAGTGGGTACTTAAAATCTTCCAGAGGATTTAGACTTTCCCTTATCTTTTTGACTCTAAGAGATGGAATCTCCTAGTACTTTTAGTTACTTGTAGGAACACAATCAACAAAGTAAGGTGAAAACTCCCAAGAAAAGTTGAGACAGAAATTTCAAAAACAAGGCAACTTTCTAATGTCATGATGCATATTCAGAACATAAGCTCAGCAGTTAATCCAACATCTGGTTCAAAGGGGTGGGATGGTGGGTGAAACGAGTGCATCCTCAACTCCATTTGTCAGTTCAAGACCGTATATATTCAAGTTATACTGAATATATACTTTATTTTTTCTTCAAGCATCCAAAAGTTTCTTAATTACTATTACCAACTTAAAAGCTGGAGATTATGCACCTCCCTATTTTATAGGGAACCATAACACACCTTGAAGGAATTCTTGTTTTTGCTTCTAAATAGAATGCAGAATGTATAGCTGACAGTGGGCTAGCAAGACAATATTCATTGACAATAATATAATCCAGACTTCAAAGGGACTCATTCAGAAAAACACAGATTTTTACAATGGTTGTAAGTAAACAAGTTGAATTTAGTGAATCGTGACCTAAACAGAAAAATTATTATTCACTTACAATAATATAATACAGACTTCACATTTTTCTTGTTTCTTCAGCACTAATTTCCAACTTGCCCTAATAGCAAAATTTAGAACAAATTCAACCCTATTATATTTTCTAATTCACTGGCTAGTAGGTTGGATTCTATTTTAAGCAGTGTTTTGTGAATTAGGTTAAGTTAATCGAACATTAAAAAAGTTCAAAATCTAAACAATCCTAAACTTAAATGGACATTCCCAAAAACACCAACCCTAAACGAGGACCTCAAATTTAATAGTTCGAAATCGTATTTGAGAGTTCAAAATCGAAATTAAGAGTTGAAAATCTTAACAACCCTAAACCTTACGGATATTCCCCAAAACAACAACCCTAAACGAAGACCTCAAAAAGTTAATAGTTCAAAATCGTATTTGAGAGTTCAAACTCGAAATTGATTTCAAAATCGAACTTAGATTAGGTTACCCTTAACCCTAAAAACCCAAACTTGAAAAGCCCTAACATCCCCCGAAACACGAAATCGACATGTGTTTATAATCTTTCCAACAAAGTTTAGTGAGACACATTAAACAACAATCGATTAAATGAAATTTTGAAGCATAAACCTTGGATGTGGAGGGCATCGTCGGAGAGGTCTTCATTCTCGGAGTTTCGTTCAGTTGAGTTCTCAGCCGCTACCTTCGGTTTTTTTTAACATATTTAGTTTATTAATACACGATTTTGTTGTAAATTACTTTATAGTCAGGGGCATTGAACAAACCTCGCCACTTGCCAGTTGCTGCCGGTTTATTGGCCCAAATGGCCGCAAGTTGGGACGAAGATCACTGTTACAACTTCTCTCTCGGCTAAGGACGAAGATCACTGTTCACCTCATGTTCTTCACGAGAAATTGTCGCCGGACCCGCGCCTGGAACCCTCCGCCGCGCCTGCAAGCACTGAAAATCCGACGATTCTGCACGGCGAGGACCCAGGCTCATCAATTGTCCCGTCGAATTCGAAGAAGAAAGGAATTTTCTCTACATTCTGGGCCGATCCTGCTGAGGACTCTGAGACTGACGCTGCAATCGATTCGGCGCCCCCCTCCGACGAATATAAACTTCCCCCGGCGAGCCTCTACCGTTCAGACCAAGCTGAAGCCGATTCCGAGTTCACTGGATTTGAATCTTCAAAGAAAACCAAAAAACCTGAGAAAAAGTCAAAATCCAAGCGGTCGCGCTCTAAGAAGGCTGAACTGGTTCCTTCCTCTTCGACAGCGCTGGTTTTGACAAAAAATCTGCAGATTGAAGAAAGTGAAGACATTGCTGAGTTTTTGGCTTCGAAACGGGCCTGTGTTGCCCTGAATGGAACCTCCCCCGACTGCGAAATGCACGCTTCTGAAATAATGCCGATTCAACAGGTCCCTGCTTTGCTTCTGCCATCTGGGGCGAATTTGGCACCCTCCGGGACGACACCGCCTAAGACTTCTTCGTCTTCGGAACAGCAAGAACTCCCCCGCCGAGCCCAGGCGAAAGGGAAGGCTGTTTTTGAATCTGATAGCCCGCCTGACTCGACGCCCGTCGCAGATGATGCAGATGCAGATTGGGAACAAGTTCCTTCACGGAGACGCCCTGCTCCGATGCCGGCAGCTCGACCTCCTTTATCACCACATTTTGTAAGCATTCGACAGAACACTTTTTCATATCTTGTCTCTAATCTCCCCCCTAGTCTCGTTTGCAGATCTTCGCGAGATATTCTCCGGTTACGGCAATCTCGAAGACACTTATGTGCCTAATCTTAGGCCGGACCAGCGGCCCTATGCCTTTGTCCGCTTTGGCCGTGATGTTGATCCGTATGACCTGGAACGATCTATGCGTGGTGTTTGGCTGGGTGCACACAAGTTAATGGTCAAGTACATCCCACACACTGCTGCTGCATCTTCTTCTGGAGGTTCTAATGGCCAAAAACCGCATATGCGTTCTGCTGCAAAAGAACCAGAAAATTCTGCATCTGATGCCATGAATGGCTGCCCTACTGTGTGTTTTACTCCTCCTTCAGACCACACTGATTGGCTTGCGAACAGTGTACTCGTACAACTCCTTCGTGGCAATACCCCGGCACTACTTCGAACCAATCTGCACATGATTCAGCTGGATGCTGGTTCGGTTCTTCTAGTCGAAGGAGGAGAAGTACTTTTGACATACCCGAATGCAGAGCTACAAAACAGATTCTGCGAAGAACCAGACTTGATACATCGACTTGGCCTGATATCAGCTCGCCCTTGGCGCCATGGACGTTATGAAAACAGTCGAACGGTATGGCTCCAAGTCCGCGGAACTCCTCTACACGGCTGGCACCCTGCTTTGTTTCAACAAATTGCGGATACAATTGGTGAGTTTGTTAAGTTGGATAAAGCCACAGCCGATCGGTCCAACCTCTTGTGTGCCAGAATTCTTGTTCGTATCAAAGAAAAAAAACCTATTGATATGCAAATCAAGCTGGTTCTTGGCACGGAATGGTTCCGCGTTCAAGTTAATGAGGAAAGGCATTATGCACGCAGCGATCCACCTAAATCTGCCTCTCGCAGCACTGCTGATTTTCCAGAAATGAAGCGCCCTACTGTATATCGCCGACCGCAAGGCTCAAAGCTGCCGGAAAAAATCTGGGTGCCTAAATCGGATCAACCCAGCACCAGCAATGCGCCCGTCTCCGGCGATGATAGCCTCACTGCCCAGCCATTAAGCTCAGTCCAGTTTAAGGTTCATCTGCCAAACTCATCTGCTGCTAATATGACTTATGCGGATGTTCTAGCTGCAAAAACGCAGCACCTGGTTCAGAAACTTGTGCAAAAGCCGATTGTAGTATCAAAATCAGATTTAAAGCTCTCATCTTCTGGGAAAAATATTGAGCAGACCTCTATGGTAATGCTCTCGAAATCTCAGCCTTCTGCCTTGGCAACATCTGAGCCCGCCTTGCCGAATGTTCAGATTGCACGATCACAACAATCTCTGCCTAGTCGAGTTGCTCCATCTCATGCCCCTCTGAATGTCCCGATTGCTGAACAAAAACTGGACTCGAATCTCTTTGCTGAAGATGCTATGGAAATCAGTGCTAGCGTCCAGAATCTAGTACAACGGGCTGAATCTCGTCACTCTCGTAAGCGCAAAGAAACTGTCCTTGGCAATCACATTACACCCTCTGTTGATCGGTCTAAGCTAGCTGGAACTAAGCATTCAAGCCTTAAAAAACTCCACCAGGCAAGAGACACGGCGGACTACATCTGGTCCATTGGCCAAGAGCTTGGCATCATTGCAGCTGAATCAGCTGATCAAACTAAGATCAGATTACAGCAGCTCGAGCAACTGGACCAAATGGAGGACCCAATTGCTGATGATGAAACTGATGCTGATTTCGACCTTGTGACTTGATGCACATTCTCTCAATTAATGTTTGTGGTATTTCCAGCCCCGGAAAGATCCAAACAATCTGCAAGTTGGCTAGTGCGAATAATATCAGTGTGCTTTGTCTTCAAGAAACCAAAAAAGAAGCTCTTGTTCATCATATGATCCGCGGCATGTGGCGACACTCAGACTTTTCATGGATATATAGCCCAAGTCTCAATTCCGCGGGTGGACTTCTTACGGTTTGGAGCACTACACATCTCGCAGTCAGGCGTACGGTTCCACTTGTAAATTTGATCATTGTTGAGGGTATATGGCTTCCCACAAATGAACCGGTGACGATCCTAAATGTCTATGCTAAGTCCGGAGATGAGGTGGCTCAGAGGATCTTATGGCAAGATATATCCAATATACTTCAAACCAATCCATCTCGAGCCTACTGCCTTGTGGGAGATTTTAACACTGTCACGTGCCCTGAAGAGAAGCAGAACTATTACGGTCCACTTACTTCCTCTATGAATGCTTTCTCTAAATTTATATCGGATAATTCTCTTGCGGACTTACCTTTGCAGCGTTTCTGTTATACGTGGCTTGATGGGAGGGGCCTTCGGGCAAGTCGCCTTGATCGGTTCCTATTATCCAGCCGTTGGCTCACTCTATGGCCGGGACAGATTCAAACTGCGATGGACAGGAATATTGCCGATCATCGCCCTATCTTACTCCATTCGACCGTTACAAATTGGGGGGCTAAACCCTTCCACACACTTAATTGTTGGAACACACATCCGGATTTCAAAAGTTTTGTGGCCGGAAGCTGGCAATCTATGGATCATCAAGGTACACAAAGTTCCATCCTACATGCATCTATTAAAACTTTGCGATCTCAATTGCAGGACTGGAACCGAACCGTCTTCGGACGTGTGGATCGTGACCTTGAAAGCCTTCAGTCCACACTGAACGATCTTGACACTATCAGTGAGTCCCGGGCCCTTACAGACACAGAGCAGCTACTACGCCATAGCTCTACACAAGAACTAAAACTGGCAAAGCGTAGGCAGGTTTCGCTACTTTGCCAAAAATCCAGAGCTGCTTGGATTACTGAGGGTGATGCAAACTCATCCTTTTTCCATGCTACTGTGAAACATCGGCGACACAGAAATACTATCAGTGGTCTCCATTTCAATGGAGTGTGGACAACATCGGCCCCCGAGGTAAAACATGGTATTAACTCTTATTTTGCTAACCACTTCCTTGAACAGGATTTTCCCAGGCCTTCGATCCATTTGCCTTGTGCAAAGAGGGTGTCAGATGTGGATAATCTTATGCTTATTGCTCCCTTCTCTGAGGAAGAAATATTCTCTACCTTATGGTCATGCTCCGGAAAGCGAAGTCCGGGTCCCGATGGTATTTCTTTCACATTTCTTCATGAGAATTGGGATTCGGTGAAGGATCGATACATTGCTTTCCTACATGAGTTCCACAGAACGGATTCGATGTTCAGACCTCTGAATTCTACTTCTATTGTGCTGGTCCCAAAGGTATTATCCCCCTCTGAACTATCTCACTACCGGCCTATATCCCTTATTGGCAGTGCTTACAAACTTCTGGCTAAGCTGTTATCCAACCGTCTCCGGAAAGTGATCGATGAGCTCATCTCCCCGGAACAGCTTGCTTTTATCAAAGGTAGACACATTCAGGACGGTATTATTCTGGCCAATGAACTCTTGCACCAGGCTAAACAATCGAAGGTAAAGGCTGTCTTCCTAAAAGTAGACTTTGCCAAAGCCTTTGATTCGATTAGTTGGGACTTCCTATGTCATATGATGCGGATGCTAGGATTTGGCTCAAAATGGATCAGATGGATTCGTGCTTGTATCTCGACAGCCTCAGGTAGTGTCTTGATCAACGGATCTCCTACAGGTATCTTCGATTTCAGGAGAGGTTTGCGACAGGGGGACCCTCTCTCCCCGCTCCTATTTGTTATTGCTACCGAAGGACTAAATATGCTGATCAACCGTGCAAAAACCTGTGGGAGACTCACGGGTATCCGCTGCGGTCCCCGGTCCTATACCCACTCCCTCTATGCTGATGATACTCTATTCTTCGGGGCTGGGTCTGTGACCAATGTCCTCACTATGAAGGCTATTCTTCGTCTCTATGAACTATCCTCAGGGCTTCGCATCAATTTCCAGAAAAGCAGCTTATTATGCCTCAATATGACCTCTCAGGAAGAACTTCAACTCTCTACCATCCTTAATTGCCCCCTGATGTCGGCTCCTTTCAAGTATCTAGGTGTACAGGTTGGATGCAACCCCGGCCTCAGAAGAAGCTGGAGCGCCCTCACTGAGGTAATTCGATCTAAGACTTTACTTTGGACTAATAAATTCCTATCTTTTGCAGGTAAGGTGATCCTAGTCAAGAGCGTTCTGTGCAGTCTCCCGGTTTATTACTTCTCCATCTATAAGGCGCCTATTTCGGTTATCAGGGAC